>JBBPBX010001910.1:57209-89840 GCA_038048925.1 Garcialebias charrua | reverse complement strand
AGCTTATATTACTACCTTAAAGTCCATGACCCACCATGTTTTCAAATTGCATCGCCATTAATATTTATTAGTTTATTTAAAAATAAAACAGGGGCGTTTATTTATATTGTAGAGAAATAACGCTAAATGTGTTATCTCATGATTTATAGCAGATTTTAGCCGCAGCTCCGGGAAAATCTGCCCCTTTCCATATATGGGCATTGACATCACCGAAGTATCCGCCTTGGAGTTATAGGCGGAGTTATGACAACTTCTGACCAGAGAATACAACTAATAAAAACGATGTGTGGGACGAACGTCAGTCTTTTACAAGTAGTCGTGTTGTGTCATTTTAATATTTCCTCAGTAATAATTGTACAACTGGCTGCTGATCAGCACAGCAGCACCACCTCCCTCCGTTGCTCAGAGAGGAAAAAAAAGCGAAACATATTTAATATTCCCTTGTTAATAAATCTGCCTGTTGATTAATCCTGCGGTCGCTCACTGATGTCTATCATATTCTGAGCGCGCATCCACTTTTTATTCTCTCCCCGTGACCTGACAGGTCGGGAGTACAGAATTAAAAAGGCAGCCGCAGAGGAGTTCTGATGGTACGTCCACACCTAATCAGCGTTTCAACTTCCAAAAAGCTCGTCACGCACGCAAGTGGACGCACTGGACCCACAGTGGTGTCCAGACCAGAAAGCGAAACTGCGGCGGTGTGGCGGCGGGGTGTGTGGGAGGAGCTTACCCGTATACCGAGTCCTCACTGCACTCCGCCAGGCGAGGAGCTTTTTATTTCTGTCTCTGTGGAGCAGACTTGACTGGTCGTGAAGGGCTTGTCGTGAACACACAGCTACAATGAGTTTCTCTTAGTACATGACTCCGCGGGTTTTTTCTGTGTCCCACAAACAATACGTCACATAGTTGCGCAATACCCCCGCCCCCTCGTTTCCACGTCACATAGGGACTCTCCCCCTCTCTTCTCCCCCCGACTCTCCCTGATCAACCAATCAGGGAGAGTTGAACGGCGTTTGAACGGCGAAATCTTCAGCATGGTCAACGCGTGCTTTGGAGGCTGACGCGGGTTCACGTGCACGGAAAAACGCTTTCCAGCACGCTCAACACGCACGTGACGTGACGCCCGACGCCAATACGCGTATGGAGGCGCGTCCCCCATTGACTTTGCATGTAAACTGGAGGCTCCTGCAGTTAGGTGTGGACGTACCATGAGCGTGCGTGCTCCCCGCAAGGCTGGATACAGAGCCGAGCACCACGAAGGAACTTCAAAGGTGACCAGCGGAACGCGGAGCCGGGGAGAAGACGCACGGCTGGCTCCTCTGAGGCTCATGGGCAGAGGAGCGAGTGAGAGCAGCAACAGTTTTAACCGCAGCAGTGTTATATCTTATTAAAAAGTTCTAAAAAATAAATAAAAACAGAGCGCTGGTCCAGCTGTACACACAACTGCACCAGGAAATATTTAGAGATCACGCATCCACGTAGGACTCGAGTTTAACTGCAGTTCTCTCATAAACCTCCATGGTGAACTCACTCCTGCCTTCTGAGGGGGAGACTTTACTGATGTCACTTCACACTTCGGCAATCTTCGGCCGGGCTTCCGGATTCATTCGGGACTCGTTTTTTATTTATTTATTTTTTTACGCTCGCCTGGCCCAATTGCAAAAATGAAAATAGACATCATATTCTACAGTAATTGTCCAATATTGTGAATTGTTACTGTCATGGTGGGTGTTGTCCTTTAAATAATTCAAATTCATCCTGCTGCACAGTTATATTCTTGTTGTTGTTCAATATCTCTCTTTAGGACATTATAATTACTTTCAACTTTTGGTACTTTTTGTGTGTACCCTTATTGCATGCTTTTAGTAATTGTTTGTTTGTTTGTTCTTTGCTTTTTTTGTAGGGAATCGGTTCTTCTCATTCTTAGCATTTCATTGTACAGTTAACCTTGTGTTAACCTGCATATGACAAATAAACAACTTGATAATAAAGCATTACCTTTGAACAACCAAATACATTTTGTTAAAAGACAAAGTTGTTATACTGTAATCTTAAGGGAACAGAGATATTTGTAAAACCAAAATACAGAATAGTTTGAAGGAACGGTCTACCTCAATCCAGGGAATTGGATTATGGATGGTTTGGGGAATGATGTTAAAAATGCCAAGTCAACGTTTACATTTAAGAAAATGATCAAAACTAAAATGTTAAATATATATATATGAAGTAGCGTAATGTGTATTGTATTACAGTTAAAAAAAATTAGAAAGAGTTATTCATTTTGTTTTGTTGAAGATATTGTTTGAACTGTTTGGAAAAAAGGGGCAGATATAACAAGAATTTTCTCTTCTTTCTGCTACCTTTCATTTTTTAATATTTTGTATGTTATCGTTTATGGGATTGTTTTGTATTGTATTTTTAAAATGACCAAATTTTATTAATAAATAAATAAACAAATAAAAATAAACAACACTGAACTTGAATGTGACCAGAGCGCCCTCTAGCGGTTCATAGAACTATGTGGCTGATTCGCCAAATGACTCATTTGGTGACTCGAGTGCTGACTGCACACAGAAAAAAACAACCATCTGGGCATTGGGATAGAAGATATTTTTCTAACAGACAGATACTTTAACATCCATAGATGGACAAAACATTATTGCCTTAATGCCTTTTCGCCTTCAGTGATAAATATCAGGCGCCAGCACTACACCCTGTTAGTCCCATTAGAGTTTGTGGAAAAGGTGCACCAGTCTTCCTTGTTTATGTAAAATCCAAGATATTCAAGAATTTAAACAATTTCCTCTGACCGACTCGATCAAAGCTTTAGATGAATCAGAAGAACACAAAACTGTTGAACTGTTGTTTTCAAAACGAATATAAAACACTAGCCTGGTTAAAACCAGACCCTGTCCTTCACTTCGCTTTGTACCAGTACAAAGCGAAGTGAAGGACAGGGTCTGGTTTTAACTAGGCTAATAAAACACACACACACACACACAAATAAAATGTTTTGTCCGACATTCTCCGGGACATTGAACGCAGCAGCTAATCCCTCTGCATCTAATCACTTCCTGTCGGCTCGGAGGATCCAGCTTCTCTCCACACGGTCCAGCAGCATCCTGCTCCTCAGCTGCGTCCAGAACCAGGATAACATGGACCTGCAGGTCGTGATCGAGCAGATGGAGACGGGAAAACAGGACACGGTGCTGACGGTGTTACAGAGCTTCAACAAACAGGTAAACAGGCAGAGCTTCAACAAACAGGTAAACAGGCAGAGCTTCAACAAACAGGCAGAGCTTCAACAAACAGGTAAACAGACAGAGCTTCAACAAGCAGGTAAACAGACAGAGCTTCAACAAGCAGGTAAACAGGCAGAGCTTCAACAAACAGGTAAACAGATAGAGCTTCAACAAGCAGGTAAACAAAACAGGTAGAGCTTCAACAAACAGGTAAACAAAACAGGCAGAGCTTCAACAAGCAGGTAAACAAAACAGACAGAGCTTCAACAAACAGGTAAACAAAACAGGCAGAGCTTCAAGAAACAGGTAAACAGACAGAGCTTCAACAAGCAGGTAAACAGGCAGAGCTTCAACAAGCAGGTAAACAGGCAGAGCTTCACCAAGCAGGTAAACAGGCAGAGCTTCAACAAGCAGGTAAACAAAATAGGCAGAGCTTCAACAAACAGGTAAACAGGCAGAGCTTCAACAAACAGGTAAACAAAACAGGCAGAGCTTCAACAAGCAGGTAAACAGGCAGAGCTTCAACAAGCAGGTAAACAGGCAGAGCTTCAACAAGCAGGTAAACAGGCAGAGCTTCAACAAGCAGGTAAACAGGCAGAGCTTCAACAAACAGGTAAACAGGCAGAGCTTCAACAAGCAGGTAAACAGGCAGAGCTTCAACAAGCAGGTAAACAGGCAGAGCTTCAACAAGCAGGTAAACAGGCAGAGCTTCAACAAGCAGGTAAACAAAACAGGCAGAGCTTCAACAAGCAGGTAAACAAAAAGCAGAGCTTCAACAAGCAGGTAAACAGGCAGAGCTTCAACAAGCAGGTAAACAGGCAGAGCTTCAACAAGCAGGTAAACAGGCAGAGCTTCAACAAGCAGGTAAACAGGCAGAGCTTCAACAAGCAGGTAAACAGGCAGAGCTTCAACAAGCAGGTAAACAAAACAAGCAGAGCTTCAACAAGCAGGTAAACAGGCAGAGCTTCAACAAGCAGGTAAACAGGCAGAGCTTCAACAAGCAGGTAAACAGGCAGAGCTTCAACAAGCAGGTAAACAGGCAGAGCTTCAACAAGCAGGTAAACAGGCAGAGCTTCAACAAGCAGGTAAACAGGCAGAGCTTCAACAAGCAGGTAAACAGGCAGAGCTTCAACAAGCAGGTAAACAGGCAGAGCTTCAACAAGCAGGTAAACAGGCAGAGCTTCAACAAGCAGGTAAACAGGCAGAGCTTCAACAAGCAGGTAAACAGGCAGAGCTTCAACTAGCAGGTAAACAGGCAGAGCTTCAACAAGCAGGTAAACAAGCAGAGCTTCAACAAGCAGGTAAACAGGCAGAGCTTCAACAAGCAGGTAAACAGGCAGAGCTTCAACAAGCAGGTAAACAGGCAGAGCTTCAACAAGCAGGTAAACAGGCAGAGCTTCAACAAGCAGGTAAACAGGCAGAGCTTCAACAAGCAGGTAAACAAGCAGAGCTTCAACAAGCAGGTAAACAGGCAGAGCTTCAACTAGCAGGTAAACAAAACAAGCAGAGCTTCAACAAGCAGGTAAACAGGCAGAGCTTCAACTAGCAGGTAAACAGGCAGAGCTTCAACAAGCAGGTAAACAGGCAGAGCTTCAACAAGCAGGTAAACAAAACAAGCAGAGCTTCAACAAGCAGGTAAACAGGCAGAGCTTCAACAAGCAGGTAAACAGGCAGAGCTTCAACTAGCAGGTAAACAGGCAGAGCTTCAACAAGCAGTTAAACAAGCAGAGCTTCAACAAGCAGGTAAACAGGCAGAGCTTCAACAAGCAGGTAAACAAGCAGAGCTTCAACAAGCAGGTAAACAGGCAGAGCTTCAACAAGCAGGTAAACAGACAGAGCTTCAACAAGCAGGTAGAGCTTCAACAAGCAGGTAAACAGGTAGAGCTTCAACAAGCAGGTAAACAGGCAGAGCTTCAACTAGCAGGTAAACAGGCAGAGCTTCAACAAGCAGGTAAACAGGCAGAGCTTCAACAAGCAGGTAAACAAGCAGAGCTTCAACAAGCAGGTAAACAGACAGAGCTTCAACAAGCAGGTAAACAGGCAGAGCTTCAACTAGCAGGTAAACAGACAGAGCTTCAAGAAGCAGTTAAACAGGCAGAGCTTCAACAAGCAGGTAAACAGACAGAGCTTCAACAAGCAGGTAAACAGGCAGAGCTTCAACAAGCAGGTAAACAGGCAGAGCTTCAACAAGCAGGTAAACAGGCAGAGCTTCAACAAGCAGGTAGAGCTTCAACAAGCAGGTAAACAGGTAGAGCTTCAACAAGCAGGTAAAAAGCAGAGCTTCAACAAGCAGGTAAACAGGCAGAGCTTCAACAAGCAGGTAAACAAAACAAGCAGAGCTTCAACAAGCAGGTAAACAGGCAGAGCTTCAACAAGCAGGTAAACAGGCAGAGCTTCAACAAGCAGGTAAACAGACAGAGCTTCAACAAGCAGGTAAACAAAACAAGCAGAGCTTCAACAAGCAGGTAAACAGGCAGAGCTTCAACAAGCAGGTAAACAGGCAGAGCTTCAACAAGCAGGTAAACAGGCAGAGCTTCAACAAGCAGGTAAACAAAACAAGCAGAGCTTCAACAAGCAGGTAAACAGGCAGAGCTTCAACAAGCAGGTAAACAAAACAAGCAGAGCTTCAACAAGCAGGTAAACAGGCAGAGCTTCAACAAGCAGGTAAACAAAACAAGCAGAGCTTCAACAAGCAGGTAAACAGGCAGAGCTTCAACTAGCAGGTAAACAAAACCGGCAGAGCTTCAACAAACAGGTAAACAGGCAGAGCTTCAACAAGCAGGTAAACAAAACAAGCAGAGCTTCAACAAGCAGGTAAACAAACAGCAGAGCTTCAACAAGCAGGTAAACAGGCAGAGCTTCAACTAGCAGGTAAACAAAACCGGCAGAGCTTCAACAAACAGTTAAACAAGCAGAGCTTCAACAAACAGGTAAACAGACAGAGCTTCAACAAACAGGTAAACAAGCAGAGCTTCAACAAGCAGGTAAACAGACAGAGCTTCAACAAACAGGTAAACAGACAGAGCTTCAACAAGCAGGTAGAGCTTCAACAAGCAGGTAAACAGGTAGAGCCTCAACAAGCAGGTAAAAAGACAGAGCTTCAACAAGCAGGTAAACAGGCAGAGCTTCAACAAGCAGGTAATCAAAACAGGCAGAGCTTCAAAAAACAGGTAAACAAGCAGAGCTTCAACAAACAAGTAAACAGACAGAGCTTCAACAAGCAGGTAAACAGACAGAGCTTCAACAAGCAGGTAAACAGACAGAGCTTCAAGAAGCAGACAAACAGACAGAGCTTCAACAAGCAGGTAAACAGACAGAGCTTCAACAAGCAGGTAAACAGACAGAGCTTCAACAAGCAGGTAAACAGGCAGAGCTTCAACAAGCAGGTAAACAGGCAGAGCCTCAACAAGAAGGTAAACAGACAGAGCTTAAACAAACAGGTAAACAGGCAGAGCTTCAAAAAGCAGGTAAATAGGCAGAGCTTCAACAAGCAGGTAAACAAAACAGGCAGAGCTTCAACAAACCGGTAAACAGACAGAGCTTCAACAAACAGGTAAAAAGGCAGAGCTTCATCAAACAGGTAAACAGGCAGAGCTTCAACAAACAGGTAAACAGGCAGAGCTTCAACAAGCAGACAAACAGGCAGAGCTTCAACAAGCAGGTAAACAGGCAGAGCTTCAACAAACAGGTAAACAGGCAGAGCTTCAATAAGCAGGTAAACAGGCAGAGCTTCAACAAACAGGTAAACAGGCAGAGCTTCAACAAGCAGGTAAACAGGCAGAGCTTCAACAAACAGGTAAACAGGCAGAGCTTCAACAAGCAGGTAAACAGGCAGAGCTTCAACAAACAGGTAAACAGGCAGAGCTTCAACAAGCAGGTAAACAGGCAGAGCTTCATCAAATGGGTAAACAGGCAAAGCTTCAACAAGCAGGTAAACAGACAGAGCTTCAACAATTGGGTAAACAGGCAGAGCTTCAACAAATGGGTAAACAGGCAGAGCTTCAACAAATGGGTAAACAGGCAGAGCTTCAACAATCGGGTAAACAGGCAGAGCTTCAACAATCGGGTAAACAGGCAGAGCTTCAACAAACGGGTAACCAGACAGAGCTTCATCAAATGGGTAAACAGGCAGAGCTTCAACAAACAGGTAACCAGACAGAGCTTCATCAAACGGGTAAACAGACAGAGCTTCAACAAACAGGTAAACAGGCAGAGCTTCAACATGCAAGGTAAACAGGCAGAGCTTCAACAAGCATGTAAACAGGCAGAGCTTCGACAAACAGCTAAAAAGACTAAAAAGACAGAGCTTCAACAAACGGGTAACCAGGCCGAGCTACATCAAACAGGTAAACAGGCAGAGCTTCAACAAAGAGGGCAACAGACAGAGCTTCAACAAACGAGTAAACAGACAGAGCTTCAACAAACAGGTCAACAGACAGAGCTTCAACAAGCAGGTAAACAGGCAGAGCCTCAACAAGCAGTAAACAGGCAGAGCTTCACCAAATGAGTAAACAGACAGAGCTTCAACAAACAGGTAAACAGCCAGAGCTTCAACAAACAGGCAGAGCTTCAACAAACAGGTAAATAGGCAGAGCTTCAACAAACAGGTAAACAGGCAGAACTTAAAAAAACAGATAAACAGACAGAGCTTCAACAAGCAGGTAAACAGGCAGAGCTTCAACAAACAGGTAAACTAGCAGAGCTTCAACAAGCAGGTAAACAGGCAGAGCTTCAACAAGCAGGTAAACAAGCAGAGCTTCAACAAGCAGGTAAACAGGCAGAGCTTCAACAAACAGGTAAACAGACAGAGCTTCAACAAGCAGGTAAACAGGCAGAGCTTCAACAAAGGTAAACAGGCAGAGCTTCAACAAACAGGTAAAAAGGCAGAGCTTCAACAAACAGGTAAACAGGCAGAGCTTCAACAAGCAGGTAAACAGGCAGAGCTTCATCAAATGGGTAAACAGGCAAAGCTTCAACAAGCAGGTAAACAGACAGAGCTTCAACAATTGGGTAAACAGGCAGAGCTTCAACAAATGGGTAAACAGGCAGAGCTTCAACAAATGGGTAAACAGGCAGAGCTTCAACAATCGGGTAAACAGGCAGAGCTTCAACAATCGGGTAAACAGGCAGAGCTTCAACAAACGGGTAACCAGACAGAGCTTAATCAAATGGGTAAACAGGCAGAGCTTCAACAAACAGGTAACCAGACAGAGCTTAATCAAACGGGTAAACAGACAGAGCTTCAACAAACAGGTAAACAGACAGAGCTTCAACAAGCATGTAAACAGGCAGAGCTTCAACAAACAGGTCAACAGACAGAGCTTCAACAAACGAGTAAACAGACAGAGCTTCATCAAACAGGTAAACAGGCAGAGCTTCAACAAACAGGTCAACAGACAGAGCTTCAACAAACGAGTAAACAGACAGAGCTTCAACAAACAGGTAAACAGACAGAGCTTCAACAAACAGGTAAACAGACAGAGCTTCAACAAGCAGGTAAACAGACAGAGCTTCAACAAGCAGGTAAACAGGCAGAGCTTCAACAAACGAGTAAACAGACAGAGCTTCAACAAACAGGTAAACAGACAGAGCTTCAACAAGCAGGTAAACAGAGCTTCATCAAACGGGTAAACAGACAGAGCTTCAACAAACAGGTAAACAGACAGAGCTTCATCAAACGGGTAAACAGACAGAGCTTCAACAAACAGGTAAACAGGCAGAGCTTCAACAAACAGGTAAACAGGCAGAGCTTCAACAAGCAAGGTAAACAGGCAGAGCTTCAACAAGCATGTAAACAGGCAGAGCTTCGACAAACAGCTAAAAAGACTAAAAAGACAGAGCTTCAACAAACGGGTAACCAGGCCGAGCTACATCAAACAGGTAAACAGGCAGAGCTTCAACAAACAGGTCAACAGACAGAGCTTCAACAAACGAGTAAACAGACAGAGCTTCAACAAACAGGTCAACAGACAGAGCTTCAACAAGCAGGTAAACAGGCAGAGCCTCAACAAGCAGTAAACAGGCAGAGCTTCACCAAACGAGTAAACAGACAGAGCTTCAACAAACAGGTAAACAGCCAGAGCTTCAACAAACAGGTAAACAGGCAGAGCTTCAACAAACAGGTAAATAGGCAGAGCTTCAACAAACAGGTAAACAGGCAGAACTTAAAAAAACAGATAAACAGGCAGAGCTTCAACAAGCAGGTAACTAAGCAGAGCTTCAAAAAACACGTTAACAGACAGAGCTTCAACAAGCAGGTAAACAGGCAGAGCTTCAACAAACAGGTAAACTAGCAGAGCTTCAACAAGCAGGTAAACAGGCAGAGCTTCAACAAGCAGGTAAACAAGCAGAGCTTCAACAAGCAGATAAACAGGCAGAGCTTCAACAAACAGGTAAACAGACAGAGCTTCAACAAGCAGGTAAACAGGCAGAGCTTCAACAAACAGGTAAAAAGGCAGAGCTTCAACAAACAGGTAAACAGGCAGAGCTTCAACAAGCAGGTAAACAGGCAGAGCTTCATCAAATGGGTAAACAGGCAAAGCTTCAACAAGCAGGTAAACAGACAGAGCTTCAACAATTGGGTAAACAGGCAGAGCTTCAACAAATGGGTAAACAGGCAGAGCTTCAACAAATGGGTAAACAGGCAGAGCTTCAACAATCGGGTAAACAGGCAGAGCTTCAACAATCGGGTAAACAGGCAGAGCTTCAACAAACGGGTAACCAGACAGAGCTTAATCAAATGGGTAAACAGGCAGAGCTTCAACAAACAGGTAAACAGACAGAGCTTCAACAAGCATGTAAACAGGCAGAGCTTCAACAAACAGGTCAACAGACAGAGCTTCAACAAACGAGTAAACAGACAGAGCTTCATCAAACAGGTAAACAGGCAGAGCTTCATCAAACAGGTAAACAGGCAGAGCTTCAACAATCGGGTAAACAGGCAGAGCTTCAACAATCGGGTAAACAGGCAGAGCTTCAACAAACGGGTAACCAGACAGAGCTTAATCAAACGGGTAAACAGACAGAGCTTCAACAAACAGGTAAACAGACAGAGCTTCAACAAGCATGTAAACAGGCAGAGCTTCAACAAACAGGTCAACAGACAGAGCTTCAACAAACGAGTAAACAGACAGAGCTTCATCAAACAGGTAAACAGGCAGAGCTTCAACAAACAGGTCAACAGACAGAGCTTCAACAAACGAGTAAACAAACAGAGCTTCAACAAACAGGTAAACAGACAGAGCTTCAACAAGCAGGTAAACAGACAGAGCTTCAACAAGCAGGTAAACAGACAGAGCTTCAACAAGCAGGTAAACAGGCAGAGCTTCAACAAACGAGTAAACAGACAGAGCTTCAACAAACAGGTAAACAGACAGAGCTTCAACAAGCAGGTAAACAGAGCTTCATCAAACGGGTAAACAGACAGAGCTTCAACAAACAGGTAAACAGACAGAGCTTCAACAAGCAAGGTAAACAGGCAGAGCTTCAACAAGCAGGTAAACAGGCAGAGCTTCAACAAACAGGTAAAAAGACAAAGCTTCAACAAACGGGTAACCAGACCGAGCTTCATCAAACAGGTAAACAGGCAGAGCTTCATCAAACAGGTCAATAGACAGAGCTTCAACAAATGAGTAAACAGACAGAGCTTCAACAAACAGGTAAACAGACAGAGCTTCAACAAGCATGTAAACAGACAGAGCTTCAACAAGCAGGTAAACAGGCAGAGCCTCAACAAGCATGTAAACAGACAGAGCTTCAACAAGCATGTAAACGGACAGAGCTTCAACAAGCAGGCAAACAGGCAGAGCTTAAACAAACGAGTAAACAGACAGAGCTTCAACAAACAGGTAAACACGCAGAGCTTCAACAAACAGGTAAACAGACAGAGCTTCAACAAGCAGGTAAACAGACAGAGCTTCAACAAGCAGGTAAACAGACAGAGCTTCAACAAACAGGTAAACAGACAGAGCTTCAACAAGCAGGTAAACAGGCAGAGCTTTAACAAGCAGGTAAACAGGCAGAGCTTTAACAAGCAGGTAAACAGGCAGAGCTTCAACAAGCAGGTAAACAGGCAGAGCTTACCATACCATACCATACCAACTTTATTTATAGAGCACTTTATGCACCCAACAGGACCAAAGTGCTGTACACACAATCACAAAATACAATACAATCATAAAATGGAAGGGACTAAAAACAGTACTAAAATAATAAATTATGAATACAATAAAACAATAAAACAAAGTTAAAACATCTCAGATTGTACCAAAAGCCAAAGAAAAAAGATGGGTTTTAAGAAGAGACTTAAAAACAGCAAGTGAAGAGGCCTGTCTTATGTCTAATGGGAGGTCATTCCAGAGCTTAGGAGCTACCACAGAGAAAGCACGGTCCCCTCTAAGCTTGCGCTTTGTCCTCGGTACCCTCAGAAGCAACTGGTCAGCTGACCTGAGCGAACGAGAGGGTGTGTAGTAATGCAGCAGCTCTGACAGGTATGGAGGGGCATGGCCATTTAGAGCTTTAAAAGTAAATAAAAGTATTTTAAAATGAATCCTGTAACGCACCGGTAACCAGTGCAAAGATGCCAAAACAGGGGAAATGTGATCAAATTTTCGTGTACCTGTTAAGAGTCGTGCAGCTGCATTTTGAACCCTCTGAAGCTGGGAAGTACACAGATCACTAATACCAACATAAAGTGAATTACAGTAATCCAGCCGTGTGGTCACAAATGCATGGATTGCTGTTTCGAAGTGCTGTCTAGGAAGGATGGCTTTTACTTTGGCTAGCTGCCTCAAATGAAAAAAGCTGGATTTTACAACTGCTTTAATCTGAGACTCCAGCCTAAGACCAGCATCCAGCTTGACCCCTAGATTTGTAACAACTGGCCGGACATACTGAGCCAAGGAGCAATCGGACAGAGAGTCTTCAGTCGAATTGCCAAAGATCACCACCTCTGTTTTGTCTTCGTTAAGTTTCAAGAAGTTTAGGGCCATCCAGGCCTTCAAATCTTCCAAACATAGGAACAGAGACCGAAGAGAGGCTGAGTCTGCTTTCTTTAAAGGTACGTAGATCTGTGTGTCATCTGCATAACAATGAAAAGCAATCCCGTATTTCCTAAAAACAGAACCAAGCGGAAGGATGTACAACAAAAATAAAAGAGGGCCCAAAACTGAGCCCTGCGGAACACCACATGAGAGTGGAGCAGAGGAGGACCTATGTCCATCAAGACAGACACAAAAAGTACGCTTGGTCAGATAAGATTTAAACCAATCTAAGGCTATATGACCAATGCCCACCCACTGTTCCAAACGTGTGATTAAAATGTTGTGATCCACTGTGTCAAACGCAGCTGATAGATCCAACAAGCTTCAACAAGCAAGTAAACAGGCAGAGCTTCAACAAACAGGTAAACTGGCAGAGCTTCAACAAGCAGGTAAACAGACAGAGTTTCAACAAGCAGGTAAACAGACAGAGCTTCAACAAACAGGTAAACAGGCAGAGCTTCAACAAGCAGGTAAACAGGCAGAGCTTCATCAAACGGGTAAACAGACAGAGCTTCAACAAGCAGGTAAACAGACAGAGCTTCAACAAACAGGTAAACAGACAGAGCTTCAACAAACAGGTAAACAGGCAGAGCTTCAACAAGCAGGTAAACAGGCAGAGCTTCAACAAACAGGTAAACAGGCAGAGCTTCAACAAGCAGGTAAACAGGCAGAGCTTCAACAAACAGGTAAACTGGCAGAGCTTCAACAAGCAGGTAAACAGGCAGAGCTTCAACAAACAGGTAAACTGGCAGAGCTTCAACAAGCAGGTAAACAGGCAGAGCTTCAACAAACAGGTAAACTGGCAGAGCTTCAACAAGCAGGTAAACAGACAGAGCTTCAACAAACAGGTAAACAGGCAGAGCTTCAACAAGCAGGTAAACAGGCAGAGCTTCAACAATCAGGTAAACAGGCAGAGCTTCAACAAACGGGTAAACAGGCAGAGCTTCAACAAACGGGTAAACAGCAGAGCTTCAACAATCGGGTAAACAGGCAGAGCTTCAACAAACGGGTAAACAGGCAGAGCTTCAACAATCGGTAAACAGGCAGAGCTTCAACAATCGGGTAAACAGGCAGAGCTTCAACAAACGGGTAAACAGGCAGAGCTTCAACAATCGAGTAAACAGGCAGAGCTTCAACAAACGGGTAAACAGGCAGAGCTTCAACAATCGAGTAAACAGGCAGAGCTTCAACAATCGGGTAAACAGGCAGAGCTTCAACAAACGGGTAAACAGGCAGGAGTTGGTGAGGCTCCACCTGTTCACTTTTCCTGTACCTGTTGGAACAGAACAAACTGGGTTTATGTTACATTTATATCTTTTAGGCCCTTCTTTCATGTCACAAGGCGAGTGATAGTGTTTTTGCTTGTCTTTCATTAGTTTCATACCAAAATATCCCACGAATCACGGGACAGATCTTTTTTATTAACTTTTTGAACGTAATAATTGAAAGTACTTCTACAACATTTTTGGTGTGAATAACACAAACACGTGGACTGATGGCCCCACAAGAATTGAGCGCCTTTACCAAGAGACATCAGAGATATTCAAGGATTCAAGATCTTTATTGTCGTTCACATCACGTGGTACATGAGGTGGAAAGAAATTGAGTACACAGGGTCCCAGTTACATCCAACAGTAGCAAAAATATAAAGTGTAAAAAGAAACAGTAAATAAAGATCTGAGATTTAACTAAGATATACCACGCTAAACGAACGGCCAACGGTACGCTAAAATATATAAGTTACACGCTAGTCACTAATAGATGTCATGATGTTGCAGCATGGCTACATATGGACTTCTAAGCACAGCCGAGATAAACTAACAGAATTCAAGTTTGATTATAGGGCGATTAAGGACCACAATGGGCGGAGTGGCTCAAACAGACCAGTTATGATACCACCCACTTTGCACCGACACTCCCGCCCACAGAGCGGAGAAACAAGTCCCAGTAGCAAACCACCTCCACCTGAGGAGAACTGAGAAGAGCTGCACTTACCAATGGCAAAGCGGCATATGCCTCTCGGCTGGATAGGGAACACCTTGGAGTCCTAGAAGAGTCGGAAGAGGTGGCTTTAGAGAGAAATGTCTGGACCTCCCTGCTCAAGCTGCTTCCCCCGAAACTTGACTTTGGAACATGTGGAGGATGAATGGATGGATGGATGGATGGGTGGAAAAAAATGCGATTGGTTTCACTTCATGAAACTTGATATGCAAATCCATCCTCAGCAGACGGTGTCATGCACATTTTTCATCACCCCAGCTTCAAGGTGAAGGTCACAAATCAAGGTCAATGTTATACAAGGTCTCTGTCCAGTCCACTGCTAAAGATAGCTGTATATTAGTTTGTTGAGGGACAAATAATGTGCTGTATCCTGATATCTTCAGGATACAGCAGGATTCAGCTGCCCGTATCATTACATGGACCCCCTCAATCCATCACATCACACCTGTTTTACAACAGCTTCATTGGCTTCCCATCCCATATCGCATCAATTATAAAATACTCCTCCTTACATTCAATGTCCACAACCTCGCTCCTCCATACCTTTCAGACATTGTTCACATTGCTACACCTGCTTGTACCCTCAGATCCTCTTCTTCTATTCAGCTCATTGTTCCCATTGCCCGTCTTGTTACTATGGGGAGCAGAGCATTCAGCTGCTCTGCCCCCCAGCGCTGGAACTCACTCCCACCTGATATTCACAACACAGACTCACTGCCACATTTTAAAATCAAACTCAAAACTCACCTGTTTAAAGTAACCTATGCACTATGATTGCAACTGCATTGTCTTGTTTTTATTTTTTATTTTACTTGTTTTTACTGTGTATATAATATTGTGTCTGCTTTTATGATTGTTGATGTAAGGTGACCTTGAGTGCCAAGAAAGGCGCCTACAAATAAAATGTATTATTATTATTATTATTATTATCTTCTGACCCCCAACATAACAATGTCAAAGACTTTGCAACCTTAAATGTTCTTCCTTGAGCTGCAGAAATAAGTGAAAAAAGTCAAGACGTAAAGGTCATAATGACTCCAATAGTAGTGGACATCCATATGCAGGTTTGTCCTTTTTCATCTACTGGTGTTGTCTGTTACAATCACAGTGAAATTATGCTAGTATGTTTTTTTTTTCTTGTTTTTGATTTCTGGAGATCATTTCAGTATCCCAAACCTAGTATTGTGTGACCTTCAGTAAGGTCCAAGCTCCTACTTTAGGAACCACTAGCATGGACAGCAGGACAATAACAGAGATAAGGAGCATTGTATGGTCCGCTCCTCTCAAACGATCAATGAAAAGTGCTTCAACTCGGCGTGGAACATCTCTAACATGTCTGTCGTGTCATGTTTCAAAATTTGAGATACAAAAATGTGAAGTGTCTGTTCACAAACTTCCTGAGATTATCACTCACAAAATAGGATTTTAAAAAGAGATCATATGCTGCACAGCAGTGCAGCTGGTCAGCACAGTTGTCTTAGAGAAGGTTGCAAGTTTGACTTCTGGCTGGGTCTTTTGTGTGAGATTTGCATATTCTGACTGTGCATGGGTGTGTTTTTCTGGGAACTCTGGTTTCCCTACAGAGGTTAACCAACAACTCTGAAATTGTCATTAGGTGCGAGTTGGGTGAGTTGGTCTCTGTGTGGTCTTGTGATGGACTAGTTTCTGGGACTGGTGGGCCAAAACTGCAGCTTTTTGGTTTAAGTTACATTGGCTCTATGTTTACAGAAACACAAGACACTATACTGTACTTCAAATGAAATATTGACTGGGCTTGGTTTTGTTTTGATGCTGCTTCGTTTTGTCTAAATCTGTGCAGGGAGCAATGGTCTTAAGACATCCTGCAGAAACACATACTGGTACTGCCCAGTTTCAAAAAGCTCAGTTGTAGCCAAAAGGTCCTTCAACAAGAAAATGACCCAAAAACGTACAGTACAACTCAAGCATGAAGAACGGCTGAGATAAAAACCAACATTGGACTATTCATAAATGACCCTCATGAGCCCAGATTTGTTTCTTATTGAACATTTCCTGCACAGAGACGCATTCTTACAAGCCTGGGACAGCTGGAGCAGTTTGCTGAAGAAGAGTGGCCCATACTGGCTAGAACCTATACAGACATGTTCCTACATTTGCCTTATAATCTAGCTGTTTTGCTACTTTGACTTTTTTGTTGTTAAATTTGTTTAAAAAAAATCTGTATGCCTCTCTTATGATTGTCTATTGTTGTCATCATTCTTTGTTGAAAACAGGTCTCTCTTGTAAGTGAGTCCTCGAGGCTCAATGGGATTAACCTGACTAAATAAAGGTTGAATAACTGCAGATGTCTCGTTGTAAAGTACGGAGGTTGATTGTTGGGACGGATTTCTGCGAAAGGAGGTGCTGCAAATATTTCAAAGATTGACATTGGTTGAAATTGTTGTTTTTTATGATTGTGGTATGGCACCAACAAACTTATAGACGTCTGCAAGTAAAAATCAAAACTACTTCGTTCAGCTTTTCCCTCTTCAGGCGTCTCCACAGAGAGTCCTCCTCCATCTCACGATGTCCTCACTCCAACTACCTCCATGTCCTCTCTAACTGCATCCATATATCTCCTCTTTGTCTTTTTCCTGCAGCTGCATTTCTAACACCCTTCTACCAATATACCCACTGTCCCTCCTCTGGACATGTGCACACCATTGTCCCTCCTCTGGACATGTCCACACCACTGTCCCTCCTCTGGACATGTCCAAACCATCTCAGTGTGTCCTCCCTAACTTTATCTCCCAGTTGTTCAACATGTGCTGTACCTCTGATGATCTCATTCCTGATCTTATCCATCCTTGTCTCTCCTAAGGAGAACCTCAGCATCTTCATTTCTGCTACTTCCAGTTCTGTCTCCTGTCTTTTTGTCCATGTCTCTGTCTCCTGTCTTTTTGTCCATGTCTCTGTCTCCAGACCATACAACATAGCTGGTCTCACCACTGTCTTGTAAACTTTTCCTTTGACCTTTGCTGACACCTTTTTGTCACAAATCACTCCTGAAACTTTTCTCCATCACTCCATCCTGCCTGGACTCTCTTCTTCACCTCTTTACCACATTCCCCATTTTCCTGGACAGTGGACCCCAAGTCCTTGAAGTCCTGCACCTTTGTGACCTCTGACCCTTGTAGCCTCACTGTTCCACCTCCTCCCTCTCAAGTAGAAATCAGAACACACTAGATTAAATGGAAACAGTTTAACAGTAGCACTACATCCAAACACTGTTTTTCAAAGTGGGTGCACACTCCACTTGATTTGTGTTGTACAAACCGAGGTGAGCCTTTCTTTATGGTTCCCACACCTGTAGGGAGTTGTAAGTTAATCTTAAAAGCAATAAGATTAGATTCTCAGCTACACAAATAGTCACTCAACCTAATCTAATCCCAGGCCAATAAAGGGCTCAAGGGATAAGGGTCTTAGATAAGGGAGACTGTCAAATAAGGTGGAGTTTTTGTTTTCTTCTCTCATCTGAAAGTATATTTGTCTAATGAGCTCGACTACATAAATGCTTTTCAAATGATTCCTTAATGAACGTCTACAAACATCAAAGACAGTAAATTAATTTACACTTAACTTTTATTTAGAAAGATGAGGTATCACTGTTCATCAATCCATTCATCTGTCCATCCATCCATCCATCCATCCATCCATCCATCCATTCATTCTTCCAGCCATCCGTTCGTCCATCCATCCGTTCGTCAGTCCATCCGTTCATCCATCCATCCATCCATCCATCCATCCATCTATTCAGGCAGCTACCTGTTACCTGGTCACAGGCTCAGCTACCTAAACAGATACTGTATCACTAAATGCCTCTCCCCAAATGTCTCTCTCCCCAGTTAAAACAAAATTGAATTGGACAAGCCTATTTGTCTGTCAGTAGGGAAATTCCAGTGCATAGTGATCAGCAAAAGAAGCACACAGGATTTCACACATTCAGGTCTGAGCGTGCTGTGTAGAATATCACCTTAAAGTCAACGTCAAAGTCAACTTTATTGTCAGAACTGCAATATGTACAGGACATACACAGGATTGAAATTGCTTTTCTCTCAGTCCCTCGGTGCAACAGTAACCATTTAAACACTAAAACACTAAAACATTTAATAAACATAAGCATAAAATAGTAAAAGTGTAACACTGTCCTGAGTTCCCTGATGCATGCTCAATAATCCAGGTAGAAAAATCTAAAAAAGCTAAGTCTGGTCCTCTGGACATTCAAAAAACAAAAACAAAAAACAAAACAAAGCAAAAAGTTGTAGAAACGTTTCGTCTTTCGTCCGAAAGACACCTCAGACTGAGGAAGTCTTTCGGACGAAAGACGAAACGTTTCTACAACTTTTTGCTTTGTTTTTTTTTTTTTGTTTTTTGAATGTCCAGAGGACCAGACTTAGCTTTTTTAGACTGTCCTGAGTTTTTGCATAGTAGTATAAAAGTATGAAAATTTACACCAACACTAAAACACTAAACATTTAATGAACATAAGCATAAAATGAAATAATAAAAGTGTAATACTGTCCTGAGTTTTTGCATAGTAGTATAAAAAAGTATAAAAAGTATATCTATAAAATAAACTGAAGGTTCTAGCATTGACATTTGCAAAGAGTGGCAAGCAGCATATGAGTTAATGTACACAGTATATGTATGAGGTATTTGATGTTGGTATAGAGGCAAAGTGGCATATGCAGTGAGGCACATTGGGCATCCTTAAATACCATACCATACCATACCATTTTATTTATAAAGCACTTTAAACAGGAACAAGTCCACACCAAAGTGCTGGACAAACAAACACGCAACAGGCAACACAGACAATGAAGTACAACACGAAAAACATAAAAACATTGCAGATCATAAATCAAACGATCCAATACAAATCAGCTGGCATTGAAAGCGATGGAGTAGTAGTGAGTTTTTAACCGGGATTTGAAAACCGAGAGGGAGGGGGCCTGTTTGATGAGCAGCGGTAACTCGTTCCAGAGTCTTGGGCCTGCTACAGAGAACGCCCTGTCACCCCTGCGCTTAAGGCGAGTTTCTGGAACTATTAAGAGTACCTGATCCTCTGACCTCAAAGCACGTGGAGGGACATATGGGTGTATCAGATCTGAGAGATAGGCGGGGGCGAGACTGTTCAGCGATTTGTAGACATACATGAGAATTTTGAATTGGATTCGAAGATGAACCGGTAGCCAGTGAAGGGAGGCCAAGACTGGTGTAATGTGCTCTCTTTTGCGTGTGCTGGTTAAAAATCGGGCAGCTGCGTTCTGAACCAGTTGTAATCGTGCAATGGTGGCTTGACTGACGCCAAACAGAAGTGAATTGCAGTAATCAAGCCTAGATGTAATGAATGCGTGAATCACTGTCTCCAGGTGCTTTTTGGATAATATGGGCTTCAGCTTAGACAGACGCCTCAGCTGGAAAAAACAGGATTTGACGATCATGTTTACATGACTGTTGAGTTTCATGGAAGGATCCATTATCACTCCCAGATTTTTGACTTTTTGTTTTTCGGACAGGGGTAGAGCAGACAGGTCAATGCAGTGGTTTGAGGTTGTGTCATTGGGAAGGAACAATATGGCTTCAGACTTCTTATCATTGAAGCTTAAGAAATTTAAAGCCATCCAGTCCCTGATGTCAGCCAGGCAGTCGAGCAGAGGTTGAATAGAGCCTGTACCATTTTGTCTTAGGGGGAAGTAGATTTGACAGTCATCAGCGTAGAAGTGGAAAGGTATATTGTGTTTCCGGAAAATAGCACCGAGTGGCAGCAGGTATAAGGAGAACAAGAGAGGACCCAGGATGGACCCCTGCGGAACCCCCCATTTAAGAGCCGCCACTGCAGAAGTAAAATCATTGATGGACACACAAAAAGACCTGTCAGAGAGGTAGGATCTGAACCAGTTTAGGGCTGATCCTGAGATGCCCACCCACTGCTCCAACCTAGCAATGAGGATCTCATGGTCGATGGTGTCGAAAGCGGATGTGAGGTCCAATAGGACAAGCAGCACAGAGTCACCAGTATCTGTGGATAGAAAGATGTCGTTAAAAACCTTCAGTAGGGCAGTCTCAGTGCTGTGGAGGGATTTGAAGCCAGACTGGAAAAGCTCGGGGATAGCGTGATCCTCCAGGAAGCACTTTAGTTGGGACTCAACTATTTTCTCTAGAAGTTTAGAAACAAATGGGAGTCTGGAGACAGGCCTGAAATTGGATAATACTGACGGGTCGAGGTTTGGTTTTTTCAGGAGGGGTTGAACAGCAGCATGTTTTAATGATTTTGGCACCACACCCGAGGATAGACTGCTATTTACAATCGAGAGAATGGAGGGACCTAGAGTGTGAAAAACCTCCTTTAGAAGCCGCGGGGGGACCACATCGAAGGGGGAGCCAGATGGTTTCAGGCTGCACATGACCTGCTCTAGAGAGGACAGAGAGACTGGTTCAAAATGGTCAAACACAGCAACAGATTGAGGTGGGATGGATGGATCGTGAGATGGAGGAGAAATGAGAGCCCTGGTGGTTGCGATTTTATCTAAAAAGAAATGTTGGAAGTTCTCGCACAGCTCAGTCGAGGCTTCCATGGGTGATTGTTCAGTGAGGTGGAGAACAGAGTTTAGGGTGGAGAACAGAACTCGAGGGTTACGAGAGTTTGCAGCAATGATATCAGAGAAGTATTGTGATTTAGCAGTTTTCACTGCTTTCTGATATCGGCGCCAGCTCTCTTTTACCATCTCAAAAGAGACCTGCAGACTGTCTTTTTTCCATTTTCTCTCCACCTTTCGGCATTGCTGCTCAGGCTGATCAGAGAATACTGTATATGTATCAGCAGTGGTGTAGATATAAAAGTAGTGTAAATGTAAACAGTAGTAATAAATGTAAACAGTAGTAATAAATGTAAACAGTATTAATAAATGTAAACAGTGAATGTAAACAGTAGTATGACTATAGGCAGTGATGTAATACAAACATTAGTGCAAATATGAGAAGTAGTGCAAACTGAATGAGCACATGACCGAGAGTTTAGTGAATAACCCGTTTGATGACACAGAGTCCAGTGTTAAAAACTTTGTGTTGTGTGGTAATGTGTGAGAAAGTTTTTTGTGTTAAGGCAGTTCAAATGGGAGGGGAGGCAGAGCAGGCAGAGTGTTTAGCATTCTGACTGCCTGATGAACAGAGCTGTCTCTCAGTCTGCTGGTTCGAGCCTGGAGACTCCTCAGTCTCCTCCCTGATGGCAGCAGTCTGAAGCAGCTGTGTAGTGGGTGTGTGGGATCACCTGCCATGCAGAGGGCTTTCCGAGTGAGGCGTTTGCTGTGTAAGTCCTGCAGTGAGGGGAAGGAGGTGCCGACGATCTTCTCAGCTGCTGGTGTGGTGCAGGACTGATAAGAGTTAAAGCAGTGGCATAATGTCACAATTATTCTTAACAAATGAAATTCAGTAGGGAGTCAGTTTTATCTCAGATCCATGTTTTTATTTGTCTTTGGACCTGGTTATAAAGAACTTGTAGGTGCTACCCAGAGAAAACAATGATTCTACATGTTAATTCAAAAGTAACAGTTACATTAAAATGCCACAAATTTAAAAGTTTTGATGTACTGTATACCTAAGTGATCTTTCAGTTTTCTTCCCATTCTTAACCATTCACTGCTCGTTATTTCTCATTACATGTATTGCGTCTTCATTTATCTTCCTCTGTCCTTTGTTGCTGTTTGTTTTCAGATGAGTCAGTGCTTCCTGTTCAGCAGAGAAGAAAATACTCACAGAGAGGTATGGTGAATATTACCAACACTGAGCCTTGTTTCTTTGCTTTCTGTTTAAAGAAATACTTATCTGAAATACATTTAGAGTAACTTTGTCAGTTTATGTGAACATACTGTATATACAATTTGTAAAAAACAAACCAAAAAAAACCTCAAAACTTGCATTAGTCTTGTGTTCAAATGGTATCATCTGTTTCTCCCTTTGGTTGTTTACTGGATGCTTTAGGAAGTAAAGCAACAGAAGGTATGGATAAACTAGTCATAATTGAATAATTTGTATGTTTTAGTTTTAGTCTAGTTTTATTTATCTAAATATCAACAATTTTATGTTGTGTTATGTGCTATATAGGTGATGTTTGTATTATTCTCTGCTATTTTGTTTTGTGGGATGTTTCTTGTTCTTACCTGCCTTAGGACAACGGATGAAAATTTGCTATTGTGCTATTATATACATATATTTATATTTATATCATATTTACATTGATGCTTACTGCTGTCATGTTGATTAATATATGCATTGTCCTAATTTAAATAAATAAATAATAATAAAAAAAATTAGTTGACCTCAGGCTGCAGGTCTCAGTCTCTCTGAGCTAACACAGCTAACAGCAGAATGAAGCAGCTTCCTTCCTTCAACTTGGAGCCAGAGGGTCTCTTAAATATGACCAGGAGTTCTAGAAGTTTATTTCATTATCTTTAGTTTGACTTAAACAAACGCCACAATTGTTTAGCTGTCCACCAGCTAACAGGTCAGCAACTATGTTAGTTTAATGGGTGTGTATTTGAGCTAGATTCCATGACATATGTTAAGTGTGCTTTGATACCTGTGGTTTTATAATTGGTACTATGTGTACAGCTGCCACTCTTTGCCAGGTCTCTTTTGAAAAATAGATTTTTCATCTGAATGAGATCTACCTGGTTAAATTAAGGATTAATTAAAAAAAAATACAAGTAGTTGTGTGGTGTAAAGAATACTTCTCAGATCTTAATCCCACCGACAGGTCTTTCATGGAGGAAGCCGAGTCGGGGGACTAGAGGGTTGGTCTGTCCATAACCGTGGCTGAGGTCACGAGGTAGTTAAAAACTCTGTGGCAGCAAGGTTCAGAGGGTGGATGAGATCTTTGTCCATCCTGATTTTCTTAAGGCTCTGGATGTTGTGGGGCTGTCTTGGTAGACACACTTTTGCATCATCACATTGTAACTGGGGACTGTGCCACTGGATTGTCAGACTGGGGTGGTGGTTCCCCTCTTCAAAAAGTGGGCTAGTAGTGTGTGCTCCAATTACAGGGACATCACTCTCCTTAGCCTCCTTGGTAAGGTATATTCGGGGGTACGGTACTGGTAAAGCGAGTCCGATCATTGATCGAACCTCAGGTCCAGGAGGAACAATGCAAGTTCCGTCCTGGATGTGGAACACCAGTTCTAGGGTTCTTGAGTGGTCATGGAAGTTTTCCCATCCAGTCTACATGTGTTTTGTGGACTTAGAGAAGGCCTTCAACCATGTTCCACAAGGTACACTGATGGGGATACTCTGTAGCCGTTTTCGCATTGACCGGCCCTCAATGGCTCGGGCATCTCTGCCCCGCCTTCTAACCCGGGTTCGGCGTGTTCGCATTTTCCTTTTTTTCCCCGGGTCCGCCCTCGTTTTGGAACCATCTCCATCGTGGTTCTGTTCGGGCCGGGCTCCCCCGGCCCAGTTTGACGTCATGTACTGCTCACATTTGATTCGTTGTTTGCAGCAGGGGCTGGACTCGTTCTAACAACCTCACCGCGAGGGCTGAATTTCATTAAAATGTAACTACAGAAACCCCTAAAAAAATTGTTGGCTTAATTAGTGTTTCTGAGTTAAATTTTTGTTAATAACTGATTACAAATCAGCTTATGTATCAGCTTATGTTAGAACGTAAATAATACGAAGCACGCACCCATTTCCACCTTTCCGCGCGACCTGAATGTCATTAAAATATAACTAATATTGTCTAACTCTTGCGCGCAGCCAGGGTTTTAAAATATAACTAATAATCTCTAACTTCTACGTGCAGCTAGAATGTTAAGAGGGGTGATTCCTATATAGGTAAAGTGGACACCTAAAAATCCAGTCCGCCGCTGTAGCTCAGAGCGATCATCACTGCTATTACACTCTTTTTTCTTGACCCGGTGAAGCGGGTTCGCTTCCCACCTGGTACGAAGTAATTTTACTTTTTTTTTTTATTGGAGTAAATAAAAAGGAGTTTGTTTGGTTAACACAACTCGACGAGCCGGACTGGGGAGGGCCGTGCAATGCGAAAACGGCTTGTGAGTCTAGAGGATTGAGGGCTGGTTGCTACGGGCTGCTCGGTCCCTATACAAGCGGTGCAAGAATTTGGTACGCATTGCTGATAGTATGTCAGACCCCTTCAGGGTGGGAGTTGGACTCCATCAGGGCTGCTCATTGTCACTGATTCTGTTCATAATGTAGCATCCATCCAAGGCCTTGTCAGAGACAAGCTGTCCTCAAAGAGACAGAACGTCCTCAGAGACACCATGTCTCTCGTACTCCTCCCTTTCTGCTAATCTGAGACAGTTACTGGCATTTTGTTCTGACACAGGAAGTTTCTTCTTTTTTTTTTTTACCCCTTCTCTGTGTGTGTTTAATCTACTGCCCTGGACCACCTTGACATACTCATTATATAATAATTAGGCCAGACTTTGTGTTTCCTGAAGAGAAGTTAAACAAAGAACTTCACTTTGCTTTATTAACTTGTCGCTGTGGTAATGAAGGAAGTAACCTCCCAGTTGAACAGGGATTCAAAGAAATGGTGTTTATGTAAAACAAGATGTCACTCCTTTCTAACAAAGGCTATTGTGTATCTTCTCTTAGACTTTTGAGAAGGGAAGTATAATTACATTAATTATACAGTCAGTATACACCCACTGTGAGAAGCCCTCTGATTGGTTAAAAATGAGAGGGCATGGCTTTTGAAGTCAATTGTTTTTAGTGTTGTCCAGGCAGATGTAATGAGTGGTTGTTTTGGAGCAGCTGAACTGGGCAGGTGTCAGGAGGTGGCTGAAAGGAACTCTCATGAGAGAAACCGTCTTATGGTGGAGGTAGAGTTGGCTCTGACTCAGTCCAGCTGAGAGGTGGTGGACGTCCTGAAAATTCTCCAACACCCTGAAAGTGCAGGCCCTGCTGGTCCCTACATGGCCCTGCTGGTCCCTACATGGCCCTGCTGGTCCCTGCTGGTCCCTACATGGCCCTGCTGGTCCCTACATGGCCCTGCTGGTCCCTACATGGCCCTGCTGGTCCCTACATGGCCCTGCTGGTCCCTACATGGTCCTGCTGGTCCCTACATGGCCCTGCTGGTCCCTACATGGCCCT
The DNA here is from genome assembly GCA_038048925.1 of Garcialebias charrua. Classification (NCBI taxonomy): domain Eukaryota; kingdom Metazoa; phylum Chordata; class Actinopteri; order Cyprinodontiformes; family Rivulidae; genus Garcialebias; species Garcialebias charrua. The sequence continues at coordinate 64,426 of JBBPBX010001910.1, read as the reverse complement.
GCTGGTCCCTACATGGCCCTGCTGGTCCCTACATGGCCCTGCTGGTCCCTGCATGGCCCTGCTGGTCCCTACATGGCCCTGCTGGTCCCTACATGGCCCTGCTGGTCCCTACATGGCCCTGCTGGTCCCTACATGGCCCTGCTGGTCCCTACATGGCCCTGCTGGTCCCTGCATGGCCCTGCTGGTCCCTGCATGGCCCTGCTGGTCCCTACATGGCCCTGGGGAAAACAACCCTGGCTTCAGCATGGAACTCTGGCAAAGCCATCATATCCGCTGTGGTAATGAGAGAAATGGACGTCTTCCGGTAGGACTGAACATCTTCCTTCTGATGAGAGAACAACGTGCCAACTTTGCTTAGACATTAGTTCATGAATTTGAGATAAGCTTCTTTAAATTTTAACATTAAGAGCTAAGAACCTTAGTCCATATTGAATCTATCCTTCTCAAAGTCTTCATATTCACGTCATTCACTTTTTGAATTAATACTATTGGCTGTTCATTCATATTTCATATTTGCCACAATTGTCATTGTCATAAGTCAAACTGAAAATAAACGTTACAGAATTGTGTATTTAAATTACTGGATTCTTTGTTTTTCTTCGAGGGAAGGAATTAAGTTTACTACAAGAATTCGCGTAAAACATATACCGGTATTTGTGGGATGAGGCCAGTCCAGATTAAGGTTAGTGTAAACACCTGTTAAATGGTGCCCGGACTAAAGCCTTATCTTCCTACAATAATGTTCATGGACAGAATTTCTCGGTGCAGTCAGGGGCCTCAGGATCCCTTCTCTTCTGCTGATGGCGTGGTCCTGTTGGCGTCATCGTGCATTTGCGTCGAGGGTGAGGTTCTGCCTCAAGTGGAGGAGTTCAAGTACCATATAGGGATTTTGTTCATGAGCTAGCATGAGATTGACAGATGGTTTGGTGCAGTGTCTGCAAAATTGCGGACTCTGTGCCAGTCCGATGTGGTGAAGAAGGAGCTGAGCGGTAAGGTCACGCTCTCTGTTGACCGGTCAGTCTATGTTCCTCCCCTCACCTCTGGTCATGAACTCTGGTAGAGACTGAAAGAATGAGATTGTGGATCCAAGAGGTTGAAATGAGTTTCCTCTGCAGAGTAGCTGGACTCTCCCTTAGAGACAGAAGTTCAGTTATCAGGAGAGACTCAGAGTAGAACCTCTGCTCCTCCACATCCAGAGGAGCCAGTTGACGCGGGTCATCTGGTAAGGATATGCTGGTGAAGATTCTCAGTCGTCCAGGACATGATAAAATCAAAAAGGCGTTCAATACAAGATCAACTGGACTTTATTTGTTGTATATTTGTTGACAAATAAAGTCCAGTTGATCTTGTATTGAACGCCATCTGGCATAGGCGTAACTTCCTGAAGGACTGGTGGGGACAAATCCCCACCAATGCTGACCTCTAGTGGACAGTCCCCACCAATATTTTGTTCACATATTTTACTTTTTATTTTATTTTATTGAACATTTAACCCTAACCCTCTGATTAAAACCCCATTCATGCCGCTACTCAGAAAGAAAAGAAAAAAGTTATCTCCGTTTCACACCGTCAACGAACCCCAACAAAAAAAACAACAACAACAACTGCCGAACAGCTGCTCTGTCCAGCAGTGGCTCTGTATTTAGTTAGTACGCACTGCGCAGTTTGCAAGACTCCCATGGCGTGCAGAGGAGCTGTCTGATCACCCTACACGGCAAAATACGACCAAAAAGTAAGTCATTAAATAGTTTTGGTGCACAGTACTCATGGTGTTATTGTGTTTACAGTGTGCATGCATTTCCTGAACGTAAGTAAATCGTTTTGATGACGTTTTGCGTGTAATATGTGCGCGACTTCAGGAGGAGCGAAAACTACGTTTGTTTATGTGTGAACAGTGTGCGCGAAGTTAGTCTGAGCTTTGTGAATTTAATTTAAACAAAACAGTATTATCATCCTGCTGCAGACGGAGGAGGGATGGAGGACGAGTTTAAGAAGTGGCTGCAGATACTTCTACTAGCATATTTAGCTCCATCTACTAGCAACTCACGGTGAATCAATAAACAAGCTGAAAACAATCTGAAAAGCTCTGAAACAGGTGGAGCATGTTCTTATTTATCTTGAAGCAGACACAGAGCTAAAGCCTTAAAGTCCTCCATCACTGAGTCTGCCTGTTAGTTTCAACATCAGGTGTACCAGCACGTTCATGCTGCAGGGCAAGACAGGTCATGCTGCCATGCTGCTGCAATACTGTGAAATAAATGCTGATAATTGTTTTATTTTTATTAATTACTGTAATTGCATTTGTAATGATAGTGTGCACCTACTATTTTTAGTTTGGAGCAAGCCTGGATAGATTGTTGTACTCAGTGCAGCTCCTACGGATTAAATGTCCTCTAAATAGCTTCATTTCATTTTCAGAGTTTCTATCGGCCAAATTGTGACATCATATGCTTAGAAGATTCTTCCCAATGAGCAAAGTGGATTCTACACAACACATCAAGAGCACTGTATGAAGCTAGGGAGAAAATAACAATCTTAATTGTTGTTGTTTTTTACAAACCAGATCCAAAAAAGTTGGGACACTAAACAAATAGTGAATAAAAACTGAATGCAATGATGTGGAGGTGCCAACATCTAATATTTTATTCAGAATAGAACACAAATCACAGATCAAAAGTTTAAACTGAGAGAATGTATCATTTTAAGAGAAAAATATGTTTTTTCAAAATTTCATGGCATCAACAAATCCAAAAAAAGTTGGGACAAGTCCATTTTTACCACTGTGTGCCATCCCCCCTTCTTCTTACAACACTCAACAGACGTCTGGGGACAGAGGAGACCAGTTTCTCAAGTTTAGAAATAGGAATGCTCTCCCATTCATGTCTAATACAGGCCTCTAACTGTTCAATCGTCTTGGGCCTTCTTTGTTGCACCTTCCTCTTTATGATGCGCCAAATGTTCTCTATAGGTGAAAGATCTGGACTGCAGGCTGGACATTTCAGTACCGGATCCTTCTCCTACGTAGCCATGATGTTGTGATTGCTGCAGAATGTGGTCTGGCATTATCTTGTTGAAAAATGCAGGGTCTTCCCTGAAAGAGATGACGTCTAGATGGAGCATATGTTGTTCTAGAACCTGAACATAGTTCTCTGCATTAATGGTGCCTTTCCAGACATGCAAGCTGCCCATGCCACAAGCACTCATGCAACCCCATACCATCAGTGATGCAGGCTTCTGAACGGAGAGTTGATAACAACTTGGGCTATCCTTGTCCTCTCTGGTCCGGATGACATGGCGTCCCAGTGTTCCATAAAGAACTTCAAATCGTGACTCATCTGACCACAGAACAGTCTTCCATTTTGCCACACTCCATTTTAAATGACCCCTGGCCCAGTGAAAACGTCTGAGCTTGCTTAGAAATGGCTTCCTCTTTGCACTGTAGAGTTTCAGCTGCAACGGCGGATGGCACAGTGGATTGTGTTCACTGACAATGCTTTCTGGAAGTATTCCTGAGCCCATTCTGTTATTTCCTTGACAGTGGCATTCCTGTTTGAGGTGCAGTGACGTTTAAGGGCCCGGAGATCACAAGCATCTAGTAGAGTTTTACGGCCTTGACCCTTACACACAGCGATTGTTCCAGATTCTCTGAATCTTTTGATGATGTTATGCACGGTTGATGATGATAACTTAAAAGTATTTGCTATTTTACGCTGGGTAACACCATTCTGGTATTGCTGCACTATCTTTCTGCGCAACAATGGTGGAATTGGTGATCCTCTTACCATCTTGGCTTCTGAGAGACACTGACACTCTGAGAAGCTCTTTTTATACCCAATCATGTTGTCAATTGACCTAATTAGTGTTAATTGGTCTTCCAGCTGTTCGTTATATGCTCAATTTCCTTTTTCCAGCCACTTATTGCTACTTCCCAAATGTTTTGGGATTTGTTGACACTGAAATTTTGAATCAACATATTTTTCCTTTAAAATGTTACATTTACTCAGATTAAACTTTTGATCTGTCATCTATGTTCTATTATGAACAAAATATTGACATTTGCCATCTCCACATCATTGCATTCAGTTTTTTAGTGTCCCAACTTTTTTGGAATCCGGTTTGTAGTATTATTTTCATTCATTCATTCAACTTTTATCTTTATTATCTTGTAATGCACTTTGGACAATGCAAGTTGTTGCTGGAAGGTCCTATTTAAATAAAGTTTATTATTGTTATTCCTGTTAACAATGTCTTTCTGTATCGTGCCTTCTTACAAAGACCTTTTGTATAAAACTTGTGTGCTGATGTAATGAAAATGAAGGTGTTAATAACAATGTACAATGATCTGACAGGATAAATGCTAACTCAGGGAGTCATACAGCTGTTAAACTGCTACTCAGTGTCATACAGCTGTTGAACTGCTAGTAAGGGTGTCATACAACTGTTATTGTTATTACGACATACACAATTGAAAAAAGTACCGGTACTTTGTCCAAAAAAGCAGATGCAGCATTTTCGATTTCCGTCCACACCAACTTTCAACACAAAGTTACGCCCTTGCCATCTGGTAAGGATGCTCCCTGCACCTCCCTAGGGAGGTGCTTCAGGCATGTCTGACTGGGAGGAGACCCCAGGACACTCTGGAGAGACTACATCTCTCAGTTGGTCTGGGAACACCTTGGAGTCCTCCCAGAAGATCTGGAAGAGGCTGTGGAGAGATGTCTGGACCTCCCTGCTCAAGATGCTGCCCCCAGGACCCTACTTTGGAAAAAGTGGAAGATAATGGATGGATGGGTGGATGGATAGATGAATGGAAGGAAGAAAGAAAGAATAAAATAAGGAAAGAAAGAGAAAATAAATTACAAAAGGTTTCATTCCAGTCAATTACTGTATCAACATGTTACTAACAGGGTGTGGTTGATCTATTAAGACATAAACTAACAACGATAAAAATAATCAGTTAAAGACTCTTAGTACAGTACTGCCATTTTAGATCTTGATGTTGGGTCATAATTCAGACTTCAGGGTTGAATTTTCTGACTTTGGACTTGAAAATTCAAATTTCTGAGGTCAAGAATCCCCTTTTAAAAACCCATAACAACTTGCAAAAGGAACAATTTTAGACGTTGCAGAACGGTTTTGTGACAGGATTTTTGTCTGTAATGAATAAAGATGTTTGTTAAAGTGTCAAGTTGAACTTTTGAATTTTCGCACAAAGAAGCAAAACATATTGAAGACATTTAAAACATGGCACAATTTATTTATTTAGGAGTTACTGTATTGTAATATGTGACTAGCGCAAATGTGATTTTTTTCTTCTTTTTTTCGAGTTGGCTGGACTTTATTTCTATTGAGTTTTTTTTGCTACTGACACCTATGTCTGATTTTCTTTATGTTGTGCTACAGCATCTGGGAGAACTGGTGATGGGTTTCCTCAACAGAGAGTTGCAGCCTCCGTGTCTGCTGGTCTGCCTGGAGACGGTTCGAATCTTGTCCAGAGACAAACGGGGTGTGGATCCTTTCATTTCCTGCTCAGCCATGTCCACCCTCGCCCACTATGCTGGCATTGCCACAATCTGTCCTGACACACTGGTCCAAGGCCCAACAGTAGAAGACCAAGGTAACAACAACTGATTCACAGGCATTTTGCTGCCAAATTCATTCTCAGTTCAACTTGTTACAAATGCTTTGTTAACATTTACATCATATTAATATTCAGAGGGTATTGTTACCATCTGTAAAGAGAAGCCCCTCGCTTAATTTGCAAACTGATCAATGCCAGAATGCATACAGCAGGTGGACCAGCGAGTGGGGGTCAGAGGAGATGGGGTCTGGGGGTCCTCCCCCAGAAAATAACTGAATAAAGTAGATGTGATTTCCTGCATTTTGGTGTATTTTACTGGCTTGTTAAACATCTACGTTTACCTACATTAGGAAACACTCCACTTCTATTAAGGATCCTACTCCCTCCCGGTTCTGAGCCAGACTCTTCTCCGCTGAATTCACTGCCCTGCTCGTTGTTGTCTGACTCCACATGCGCCTCCTCCGTCTGTTCATGGTGGCTGGCTGTGTGCTCCTGCCTGGTTAGCTCGGCTCTCACCCCCACCACTCGCTCGCTCCAGTCTCCATTGCCACCGCCAGACTCGATCAACAGAAGATGCCATCTCCTCTGTGGTCCACTGCTCTTGTCCACTTGGAGCAGAAGGACTCCTACGTCCGTCTGCTCTTTGTGGACTTCACATCTGCCTTCAACACCATGATCCACAAACCCTGATGGACAAACTATCCACACTTGGACTCTCGCTCCTGCTCCAGTCTCTACTCCACCCGCTCAGCTCTCGACCTTGAATTCTCTAAATGGTTTTAAGAATCTGTTGGAATCTTGGCAGAAACCAATGCAGACATGTTCCTGTTTTTGATTTTCTACATCTGCCTTACAATCTGACTGTTTTGCTACTTTGCTCTTTGTTTTAATTTGTTTTTTAAAAAAAAAATCTGTATTTCTCTCTTATGTTTGTCTATTGTTGATTGTTTAAGGAAAGTCTACTGTTGCTGTTGTCATCATGCTTTAGTTTGTAGACAGGTCTCTCTTGTAAATGAGTCCTCGAGGCTCAATGAGATTAACCTGACTAAATAAAGGTTGAATGAAAAAAAAGCCCCTCCATTTGTAATTTGGTCCTAGACTTCTTAACAAACAGACCACAGTCAGTGAGGATCCACAAACTCTCCTCCTCCACCTCAGCACTGGCTCCCCTCAGGGTTGTGTGCTGAGCCCTCTCCTGTTCACTCTGCTCATGTATGACTGCCATAGGCATTGCAAATATTATATGTGATGGGGACGTGTCGTCCCCCCCCCCCACACACACACACACACACACTTTTACTATGAAACATTAGTTCAGTCGGTGCCGTTTCTCTTTCTTCGTGAACAAATCCATTCCACTTGATTAATAGGAGAATACTCAAACCACTAAAAATCCACTCCAGGTTTTCCTGGTTACCTCCTACTCCACCAGTCTGCAGTGTTTCTCCTCCTGCCTCAGCAGAGATCGCACACATGTGGAGGTGGAGGAGGTGGAGACACCTCTGTGTTGATCGCTCGCCAGTTTAGCGAGCTTAGTGCGGACAGTTGTTGACTGGGGGGTTGATCATAAACATATATATATATATATATATTCATGCTATAGGATGGTGTAAGGGATGCTGTGTGTTCAGGTGCA
>JBBPBX010001910.1:45190-55989 GCA_038048925.1 Garcialebias charrua | reverse complement strand
CCTGCTAAAACTAAAGAACAATGAACAGCAGTGGTAGAATTTCCTTAAACAATAAACAATAAACAAACAAACAATAAACAATAGAAAACAAAAGAGAGAAAAAAAACAAAAGATTTTTTTTTTTTTTTTTTTAACAAAGTATCAAAAAACTAGCAAAACATTATAAGGTAGACGTATAAAATCAAAGACAGGAACAAATCTGCATTGGTTTTTGCCAGGATTCCAACAGATTCTGAAAACCATTTAGAGAAGTCAAGGTCGAGAGCTTCAGATCTTTTTGTAAGATATTCCATGAAGCAGGAGCAGAGTAGGAGAAGGCCCTTTTTCCAAGTTCAGTCCTCACTGACGGAACACTGCAGGTAATCATGTCCTGAGAGCGCACACTGTAGCTGCACTCACGCAAAGACATGTAGGAGGAGATGTATGAGGGCAGCAGACCAAGAAGTGATTTAAAGATGAAAATGTACCAGTGGAAGAGTCTGCGTGAGGTTAATGATGTCCAATTAACCAGTGAATACAGGGTGCAGTGGTGGGTACCACCACTATGTGGCTGTTACTGAATACACTATATGTCACCAGCTCTTACAGCTGTTACACAATTTTTGTAGCAAATAAGCCTGAATAAAAGGGCTGTGTTTTGACAAAGGGAAAATATATATAAATATATATATAAATATATATATATATATATACAGGTAGTCCCCGATTTACGAGCGCTCTGATCTGCGAGGTTCCAGACTTACGAGCTGCACATTTTTGGAAAAAACGAAAAAAATACTGAGTTTTCATGTGTTTTTTCACTTCAGTTAGCTAGTTAAGCATATAAACACACGTTTCCGATCATTTTTATGCACTCAAAAGTAGTTTTTAGATGAAAATAGAGTGTTTTTAGGTGCGCTAGCGAAAACCGTTCCAATTTACGAGCGGATTTCCGGATTTACGAGCGAAATGGCGGCCGTTCCAAATTACGAGATTTCCGGTTTACGAGCGCCTCGTTGTAACGGATCTCGCTCGTAAATCGGGGACTACCTGTATATATATATATATATATATATATATATATATATATATATATATATATATATATATATATATATATATATATACACAGTATACTGTATATATAATCGGTATCGGTTGTTGGCCAAATAAGTTTTAACATATCAGCATATCGGATATCGGCCAAAAATCCAATACAGTATTGTGCATCCCTACACCCAACCAAATAAGTTAATTTATTAAATAATGTACTTATTTATTGACCTTGCTGTGTATTGCTTTGTTCTGCATATTTTTCAACTATTTTGACATTTTAAAGAGGAATTTTAAATTATTTTTAGTGATTCATTCTCGTTTTATTTATTTATTTATTCATTTTACTTATTTACCGCTATGGGGCAGAACTGCATGAATACACATTCGTCAAGCAGATCTGAACGTTTGGTCAGTGATACGAAAAGGCAGGTCCAATAGTTTAATTTGGAGCACCAGATTTTCTACACTGCAGACACATTTGGCTGGTTTAGCACATTGATAAAACCTCTACCTAGACCTGACGTGAGCTCAAACCCACAAATAGCTGCAGGGAAACTTACTGAGACTCACAGTGGAGCTATTCTGTTTTTTAAATCCATTTGAAGCAGACAGAGGGGACCAGAACAGAAAACTGAGAACAACAGAGGAAAGTCAAAGTACAGTAAAATTCTACGAACGTGGTGGGACATTTTTTAAACATGTCTGTGGCTTCTGTGTATGTAGCTGTGGTGGGGCAATAGTTGTAGATTTGATCTCCTCTCAAATCCTGTATTTGATTTGGTGATGACACTGTATATTGTATCATCATTTTGCACTTTTTTATTATTTTAGATTTATTTCACTGAACTTTTTTCCCCTCCAATTTAACTGTGTTAATCTGGAATGTTATTTCAGTATTATTACTTCAAATCAAATTAGAAATCCAATTAAAAAAGCTGTACACCTGTCAGCTGGGGATGGGAGGCGTCCCTGTCTCTGATTTATTAGACTGGACTGTTTTTCATGAGACACATCCTAACCTTTTTAGGTGGGTTGTGTCTCGCGGGAAGGAGAAAAAAAAATGTAAAAATTTGTAGACACCCACAAAAAACAACAGTAAATTAGAAATTGTGCAACATGTATCCTTTTTATTTTTTATTTATTTATTTTTAACAGAAAATGTTACACATGTAAAAGATTTCAGGAAAATAATGTCCACCCCATTCATATTTTTACTCAAGAGACGCCACTGCCCCCACCCCTCATGTACATCTTTCTTTTATATTTTTCTCCTCATGGAAGTGACGGTGTCCTCTGTCAGTTTTTTTTTTTTTGGTTCACTCTGAAATAGTTTAACCCTTCAGAATCTGGCCTACTTATAACAGAGAGAAAAAAATGGGATCACCTTGACAATCCTTCAAGGGCACACACATACATGTATACACACACTTCCAGTTGGTTTTCATCCCACCAGTGATTCAAATATTGATGTTTCCTAACTGGGACAAGGAGATACTTGATAGTGGAGCTAAAAATATCAAACATCCCACCCTATTCCTCATGTACACGTTACAAGTGTGAATATCAGTGCTTCCTGCACAGATACAATACAATTACACACATGCAAAGATTGTCATGAAGGACTAGTATGTGAATCTGTAGGTGAATAAAATGCTGCAATGACAAGAGAAGAGTACAGCTAAGTACAGGCATGAAGAAAAAATGATTTATAGCATGGAGGCATCAAATCTTATTTATTGGTTTATGAGCAACAACTATTCCCAGAGATGTAAACAATAGGCTTCCTTTTGATGATGAGAATGGACTGTGTACATCATTTAAAAGAAATATTTCAAATAGTTTTCTCACAAATTTTCTCTTCACAAAATTTGTTTTTATGATGCATGCAGGTTTCAAAAAGGGTTCACAAGCATCGTGCACATATTACCTGTACTATCTTAAAATTTATTTAACATCCTTTTCTTTTCTGGGTCATAGGGGAGCTGGTGCCTTTCTAAAGTAGTCATAGGAGGTGACTGTTTAGCAGTGGTAGGGCAGTCAACTTGTGACCAGAAAGTTTCAAGTTCAATTCCCATCCATGCCAATTTGTGATGGTATCCTTGAGCAAGACACCTATTACCTAACTGCTTCCCAGGCGCTTGCATAGATAACCACTGCTCCACTTGGATGGATCTCATGTGTGATTGTTCAAAAGCAGATGACAAATTTTGTCAATGGAAGGTTACTGTACATTCAACAATAAACATATCATTGACATTGTGCAAGAGGCAGGTACACTTTGGACCTTCTGGTTTATGAACATCTGGTTTCAAAATATCAACAAGAAGATCCAAGTTATTTTAGCTAATTTGAAATTCTGAAATGCTCTGCTCTGTAGAGCAAATTTTAACAAGATAAAAGCAAATATTTAAATATAATATATATATATATATATATATATATATATGTATATATATATATATATATATATATATATATATATACAGGGAACCCCCGACCTACGACTCCATCGACCTGCGAACCACGGGACCTACGAACGAGTTAAAGTAGAAGAATACCATCGACGTACGGCAGAAAATATGTGACCTACGAACGAACCAAGTTAAAAATATATAATCGACCTACGGCACACGACCTACGAACGAGCCCCATTACAGGTATATAATCGAGCTACGGCGAAACTGCGTCACAAAACGGCAATCGGCGAGGTGGGGGAGGGGATTGCCTTTGGCTGTTGCTGGTTGGGCATGGGCGTGACACTGCGCATGGCAGTGGAAAAGTACCGCCAGCGAGAGGGGGGGGCTGGGCTTCTGGCGGATGTACACACAGCCGCAGTGCAGCTGGCGGCGGAGGGATCCGTACAGGTAAAGCGGTAACTATTTAAAGGGCTGCGGCCATTTTGTGCCTCGTGGNATATATATATATATATATATATATATATATATATATATATATATATATATACAGGGAACCCCCGACCTACGACTCCATCGACCTGCGAACCACGGGACCTACGAACGAGTTAAAGTAGAAGAATACCATCGACGTACGGCAGAAAATATGTGACCTACGAACGAACCAAGTTAAAAATATATAATCGACCTACGGCACACGACCTACGAACGAGCCCCATTACAGGTATATAATCGAGCTACGGCGAAACTGCGTCACAAAACGGCAATCGGCGAGGTGGGGGAGGGGATTGCCTTTGGCTGTTGCTGGTTGGGCATGGGCGTGACACTGCGCATGGCAGTGGAAAAGTACCGCCAGCGAGAGGGGGGGGCTGGGCTTCTGGCGGATGTACACACAGCCGCAGTGCAGCTGGCGGCGGAGGGATCCGTACAGGTAAAGCGGTAACTATTTAAAGGGCTGCGGCCATTTTGTGCCTCGTGGTTTTCCACGGTGATTGATGGTAGAAGACAGTTACGAACAGCGAACACGAACGAAGAACACGAACGAAGAACACGAGAAAAAAAAATCCCTGGTTTGCTGCAGGTTTGATGTGAAAAGCTGCACTTTCAGAAGTGCTCATGTGTGATTGTTGACATCATTTTGCTGATGGGAATCCCTGGTTTGCTGCAGGAAAGATGTGATAAGCTGCACTTTCAGAAGTGCTCATGTGTGATTGTTGACATCATTTTGCTGATGAGATTTCCTGCTGATTTGCTGCAGTTCTGATGTGAAGTTACTGATGTACAGGTGTTTATGGATGCATGTGTGGTGTAATTGTTTAGATAAGTGCTTGTAAATAAAGTTCTGTGCATGTATATAGCCCAGTATGTCAGTGTCATGCTGTTAAATGTGGGCGCGGCGGTCCGTTAGCGGTATTTCCGCGACCTACGAACAGAATAGCGACCTACGAACGAGACGCTACTTTCACCCCCCACCTACGAACCGATCGACCTGCGAACGGTTCTTAGGTCCCAAACTCGTTCGTAGGTCGGGGGTTCCCTGTATATATATATATATATATATATATATATATATATATATATATATATATATATATATATATATATATATATATAATATATATATATACGAATGAAAATAGGTCATTACTGGATAATAGATAAATGGTCAGTGTAGAATAACTGACCCTACTGGAAGACTTATGGCCCAGTGACCAACCGGTAACTTTATTCCGATAATGCAAGTGAATCAATGAGAAAATGGGTACATTGGTATACTGTATAAACAATGATTGACTGACATGCTTGCTCATTATTTATGGTATTTCTCTGAAAAGTGATATACAATATATACGATTAATTGATTTGTTTGCTTTAATTTACCTTTTACCTACATTCAACAATGGTGTATTTTCTAACAGCCAACAATGTAATTGCAGTAGCCATTATCATTTGTAGGATGTGGGTGCAAAACCAGCATTAAAAGACACTACATGTAGCCATTCTAACTAACTAGTTATAAATGAAGAACTTTTAATACCAACACTGAATGGTAAACACTGATTTTAATAATGATGGCAACGAACAGTGTTCTGTCTTAATGTGATCATTTCAAACATACAAGTTGATATAAAGTTTTCACAGACACACAGACAACAGCATGTACTCTAACTATTACCAAGTGCAATGTGATCTTGAGCAGGCCGGTGTCGACTAGAGCATTTATGCATTTATAAATAGACCCAGAGTGTGGGAGAGACATCAGAGAAACAACCGAGGAATTACAACAGCTGCCGTTGCAAAACCAATATACTTTGTACCTATACCCAGTAAGATCTAAATACCAATAAAACCATCCAGAATGCCAGTTTCCCCCATCACTTAAGGATTAGAATAGTGAATGTTTGTAGTCTTTGAGATGGGTGTTTTTCTGGACTGTGACTGAACATGGAATGGAAGTAAACCTTAATGTTTTTTTTGTGTGCAAGATATTCAAATGGGTAGAAGTAACATTGTGTATAAGAAGAGAGTTTTTTTTTTTCTCCAAAAGTGGAGCAGAGTAATGGATTCTGGTGAGTGGAGAGAGAGCAATTCCATCCACCACCAGGTGTAATGGCAAAGCAAGGGAGTGACCATTGGCATTGACCTCCACAAATTAATATTTGGCCACCTAACCGGCCACCCTAATTATTTGAGGAAACTTAGTAAATCAGTAAAAATCTGCAACACAGTATATACATTGGATTTCCGACAGACAGCAGGTGGTGAGGATGGGAGGAAAGATCTCCACTAAGCTTACAGTTGTCACTGGACCTCTGCAAGGCTGCTGCCTCAGTCCAAAACTCTTTCCCCTGTACACCCATGACTATGTCCAATCTGGAAAATACAGCCATCAGTAAATTCACTAATGAGACAAGCATGTTGGGCCTCATCAAGTCAGAGAGTCAGAGTCAGAGTCAGAGAGTCAGAGAGTCTTTATTGTCATTTGCACCGCATGTGGTACATGAGATGAAAACGAGATTATGTACACGAGGTCCCAGTTACATCCAACAACAATGAAAGAGAAAAACAGTAATAACATCTAGAACTAACTAAGAAAAGCATCAACTAGTGTGGGGATGAAACAGGATTCATTCAACCTTTATTTAGTCAGGTAAATCTTTTGAACCTCATGGGCTCATTTACGAAAGCGACCTGCTAAAACTAAAGAACAATGAACAGCAGTGGTAGAATTTCCTTAAACAATAAACAATAAACAAACAAACAATAAACAATAGAAAACAAAAGAGAGAAAAAAACAAAAGAAAGTTTTTTTTTTTTTAACAAAGTATCAAAAAACTAGCAAAACATTATAAGGTAGACGTATAAAATCAAAGACAGGAACAAATCTGCATTGGTTTTTGCCAGGATTCCAACAGATTCTGAAAACCATTTAGAGAAGTCAAGGTCGAGAGCTTCAGATCTTTTTGTAAGATATTTTTTAATTTGGAACAAATTGGGTATTTCAAGAAAGTGAATTGTTGTTTTAAAGGTTGAATGAATATAATCTGATTTCATTCAGTCTGACCTCACAGTCTTGTAAAGAATGCTGACACCATCTCTGTCAGCTATCTCCAGAGTGTTTTGTAATTAAATGGTGTTTTTAACAAACTTTCCTGTGACTGTTTCTTTGCAAAAACAAAGCACCACCCCACCCCAATTTTTTTTAACCCTTTCTCTTTTTTTAATTTTCAGGTGTATGGAGTGTAGGTGGACTGGAGGTTTCGACAGGAAAAGTTTCATCCATCGAAGCGATGAATGGTTCCACAGTTTTGCTGCCTTGCACTTACTCCTCTTGTATTGGCATCCAAAACCTGTACTTCAACTGGAAATTCAATGACAATGGAACCCTTTTGAAGGTATTAATAATGCTTAAACAATCACCAAAAAACCTAAACACAAAGATTTTTTTAATTGATTGCTGTCCTATAGATAAGTTAGATACTATATGCTCAAATGCACAGCCTTAAAAATGTTTTTTTCCTGCATTGTTCCCCTATTCATTTATATTGAAGTGCATTTTTAATGAAACAAAAGCCAAGAACACCTGGCCTTTACGACTTTTGACCATCCCCCCATGCCCCCAAAACAACATACTAGTAATTTTAATTTCTACAGGGTGATGTGTCATTGTTAATCTTGAAGTCACTCCACAAGTATAAATGGCTGAGGTGTGGAGTTTCTTTAGAATAATCCCCAAAATTACATTTTGGGCATTATTATCATTATTATTGGTATAGTTCTCAGATACTAGAACACATATGAGCTCGATATTTATAAAATTGACTGATTTGTCTAAACAATAACTAAAACATGGAAGTATTTTCATGATTTTTAGTGTTTTTACTATTATGAGTAATTATTTTATGTCTGACCAGTTTCTCAGACCTGTTACTAAAAAAAAACTTGCCATGTCCTGTCCACAATGTCTTAATGGTTTAAAAAAACAACTAATGTACACCCTTCCAGGAAAACTCCCTTTGTTCGATATGACTTAAGACATTTTTTTGTGAATAGACAGCTTTATTTGTTCCATGAAGTATTACCTCCTGTTCTTAAAACCTTTAAGTAGTTTAGTATTAGTACATTTTTGTGGTCATACCTTACTGACTGGCTTGTTGTGGTACTGGAGTGAATATTACACTCATGCAAACACATTTTTTGTGTGTGTATTTTTAGACATCTTAAAAACATTTGTTTTCCTTTAATGGAGTGGCTTTTTTTTGTCTCAGTTGATTCTTTAAACTTCTAATTTGTTTCAATTTGAACCTGTGCGGTTGACCTTTAATGCAACAGAATATGGAAAAGCAGAGGCTGAACACTTTAAGGCAATTTAAGGCATTACATATCTCGGAGTACACATAAATTAATAATACAGCCTATGTTGTGTATTTACGTAGATGTCTGTGTGTGCAGTTATGTGAAGCAGAGATTCCCACAGAGAAGGTGGAGCCAAAGGTCCACGTTTTCTACCCACGGGTTGAGTTTGTTGGCTCCTCAAAGACCAACAACATCTCCATCTTGTTGTGGAATATAACTTTTGAAGATGAGGGAGAGTACATCTGTTTCGCCAGAAACCCAAAAGAGAAGAACCGCAACCACAGTGCCATCTTCACCCTCATAGTGGTCGACCAAAGTATGTGACAGATGTGCTGACAACCTGGAATAATGTGCATCTTAGTTACTGCAGTCCATTAAGACAGCGCTCTTTCACATAGACCCGAGAGCTACATGATGTACTACTGTTTTATGTCATTCTTGTTAATACTGTACTGTACTGTACTTTTACTCTGCACGTTCTTCAAGTTTATGCTCTATCTCCCTGTTTTTAGTGAAGGAGGTCGACAATTCATTGACTACCATTATAGTCTCAGCCGTGGGTGGAGTCATTGGCTTAAGTATCATCATTATGGTGATAAAGGCCTTGGTTGTTCATTTCCTGAAGAAGGATGGTGAAAAAAAGTGAGTATATAACTACAGTATTAATGGAACATTTGAGATTCATTATTATGATACGTAAAAGACAATGTATTTGTCATCCAATGCATCAGTGTCAGTAATCCTCATCTGAACACTGTATTGCACGGTTACTTTAACAACAACAACAAAAAACATATTGTGGTTTATTATTTTTAATTAATTGGTTATTGGTTAATTTATTGGTTAACAAAAAATAATGTATTTTATTTTATTACAAAATGATGTTGGCATTCGGTAGAACAAATCACAAAAATGTGCCTACAACCCAAAGATTTGTTGTTTTGTGTCTGTTTATTTTTATTTTTTAATTTATAAAATTTGTTCATTTAAAAAAAAATCCAATACAAACCAATCCCGTAAATGATAACATACAAAATATAAAAAATGAAAGGTAGCATAAAGAAGAAAATATCTTATTATATCTGCCCCTTTTTTCAAACGATCAGTTCAAACAATAATGATCTTCCAGTAACAGAACAAAATGAATAACGCTTTCTAATTTTTCTAACTATACAGTACACATTACGCTACTTCATTTTTTTAACAATTCAGTTTTGATAATTTTCTTAAATGTACACATTGACTTGGCATTTTTAACTACATTCTCCAAACCATTCCATAATCCAATTCCCTGGATTGAGGTAGACCGTCCCTTCAAACTAGTTCTGAATTTTGGTTTTACAAACATGTCTGTCCCCTTAAGATTATAATAACTTTGTCTTTTAACAAAATGTATTTGGATATTTAAAGGTAATATGTTAGTCTGAGCCCTATACATAACTGATAAAATATTATAATCTACCAAATAATGGAACTTCAATAACTTCAGTTGATAAAATAATCTGCTTTATTGTGCTTGTTTTTGTTCTTGTACAGCACTTCGGACGGCTGATGCTGTATTTTTAAGTGCTTTATAAATAAACTGGTATGGTATGGTATGGTATGACAGTAATGTTTTCTAGTGATAATTCTTACATCTCTTTTCTTTAAAACAAAAATATGCTTTGTAATAGTTTTACACGCTTTCCCCCAAACATCAATACAATATATTAAGTGTGAATCAATGATTGTGTTATACAACAAATACATCTGTTTGTTGTTTACTGGACAAGCTGCATGGTATTATATTTCATGTTTAGCCTTGGACTTTATCTCTGTTCTATACTGACTGGCACATGAGTTGTACAGTGTCAGCTCAACCAAGGTTTAAAAATCAGAATATACCCATCATTTTATAAATACAGTACGTTAAATAAAAAAAAAACAATACACAGGACTTCTGTTAGTTTCAATGTTTAAACTTTTTTCAGATAAATCAACAATTACTCATAACACATTCAAAGCTGTTGTGTTTTTTGTTGTGTTTTTTTTTTAAACTTTGAAAGATACTCCTGTAATATTTATTTTGTGCAAGATTTTTCATGACTTGTTTTTAGATAATTATAAGTAATGTGCATGAGCAAATGGTGCAAAAGGTTATTTTATTTTGGCCATATAATTATTGAAGTACTTTGTAATTTCACATTAATCCACTTTTTTATGTCAGAAGAAAATGTTTATTAACTTTAAAGCTTATTTGGTTCACTTGAGATTTGTTTTGGTGGCAATACTGCTAAATTATTGTTGTCATTCCAGATAAAGTTTCAAAGGATATAAACTTTGACCAACTGACCAAAATTATGATTTTTTTTCTCCATTGATTCTAGTTTTAATATTTTTTTGTTTGTTTATTTGTTCATGTTCAACAATGATAAGATTTTTGATTTTAAACTAGATTAGGATAAATAAATAAATAAATAAATAAATAAATAAACATATATATATATATATATA
>JBBPBX010001910.1:0-32569 GCA_038048925.1 Garcialebias charrua | reverse complement strand
ATATATATATATTATATATATATATTCTCAGATTCACTTTGATTCCACATGACACTACACTGGGGTTTATCAGACTGACTTCATGGAAAGGTGCAGGACTGATCTCATGTAGGGAAACGTGAGTCACAATAAACTTTTTTTTTTTACACGTTTCACTCATTTGACTAGATGACTGATACAGGTAGTCCCCGATTTACGAGCGCTCTGATCTGCGAGGTTCCAGACTTACGAGCTGCGAATTTTTGGAAAAAACGAAAAAAATACTGAGTTTTCATGTGTTTTTTCACCACAGTTAGTTAGTTAAGCATATGGACACACGTTTCCGATCATTTTTATGCACTCATAAGCAGTTTTTGGATGAAAATAGAGTGTTTTTAGTCGCGCTAGCGAAAACCGTTCCAATTTACGAGCGAAATTCCGGATTTACGAGAGAAATGGCGGCCGTTCCAAATTACGAGATTTCCGGTTTACGAGCGCCTCGTTGTAACGGATCTCGCTCGTAAATCGGGGACTACCTGTAATAGATTCTCAAATAGTAAAATTGTAAACATTTTTTTTTCCTTATTCATTGTTTTCACTGTTTGCCTGCTGCTCTTATCTATAGGAATGTACATTGCCGCTCTTGCTTTCAATGGAAGCAATAAGGCAGACATCAGATTATGCAATAACCTGTTAAAAGGCACTTTATTGATGTGTCTGTCCAAGGCGTGTCTCATTGTGTAGACGTGTGTTTCTGTGCCACACTAATGTATCTCCGATTGTAGGATTGTCTATTTACATATAAGTTGTGTTCCATTTGCATTTTGTATAAGATTGCCTGTGCAGAGGTTTATCAGGAGCATCAACATTATACCGTCACACACTGACTGACCATCTGATTGTTTCAGAAACTTGTACTGAGCATGCATTCTGATCTATAATGGTTTGACAGTATGGAAACATCAGCTGCTGCTCTAATGGCTTCAAAATAGACTGACTGAAATCTGATTGCAGTTTATCATCTTCCAAACACCGTACAAAACAACTGATGTCCTTTTACTTTTTATATCATGGACTAAACACAGTTCTCTCCATTTAATTTACCAGTAACACTCATGATGAATATCACGACCACCCTAAAACAGGTCCACCAGCTCAACTTTATACAACACCCTTTTGACTGTGAAGCAGATCGTGTTTGGCAGATGATGGGTTAAAAAAATACTCTTGGTTGTTTTTAAAGTCTTAAGGAGACAGATGCGTTCACTTGAAAACCATCTGGATCAATGTGTCTCAGACGGGCAATCAGCTTTCATTCAGTGAACAGATACAACACAAATGCTTGAAGAACTGCAAAAGATAAAGCGTAAAATGAGACACAAGATGATTTAAAGTGCTGCTCTCTGCGTAATTTAAAGTGCACACTGTGTTCAAAGTGGGGTTTTATTGCTGGGTAAAAATGGAATCAGAAATACTGTAATGTATTTCCATGGAACAGACAGGCATTAGATTGTGATTTGTACTGAGTACTGTACAGTACTAACAATGCAATGACTGTGCAGTGTACTGTATTTAGTAATATGTTGTCTGTTATGCTCTGTGATTGTTACCAATGTAAGGATGTTTCTCACTCACATACCTCCCCACACACAAATGCACACTTGCACAGTTTTTAAACCCTTCATTTACAGATTCATCAGGGAAGAAGGGGAACTTCTAGTTTATGTCTTCCTGTAGGTAAAAGCAATAGTACGGGCTCAATATTTTCATTACTTCTCTTATTCCATACATCAGCTCAATTATACTTTTTTAATAGCATTACAAATATGTCAGCTAGTTAATCAGGGGAAAAATAATAATATTTGAAAAAAAAAAAAAAAAGTTTTTGTAAAGTCTTTGCTTCTTTTGGTTTCTGAATGTGGCCCATTGACCCAATCGAGAATTGTTAACTTTTTTAATTACTTTTAGTTAAAATGACAAAATTATGTAAGAGGCATATTAAACCATCACAATCAGACCATCAGACCAGACTAGTGTACATGACACGGTGTAGAGGGATGATCTGATATATAGATGGCAAGATAAAATAATGTAATGATTTGTTGCATTTAAAAGCATTTTTATGTGTCCAAAAGAATGATCAGAATCATGTCTTTCAGAGTGTATATTTCGTTTCCATGCTGGATTTTGTGATCTGTTTCTAACCTCTCG
The DNA here is from genome assembly GCA_038048925.1 of Garcialebias charrua. Taxonomy (NCBI): domain Eukaryota; kingdom Metazoa; phylum Chordata; class Actinopteri; order Cyprinodontiformes; family Rivulidae; genus Garcialebias; species Garcialebias charrua. The sequence continues at coordinate 30,379 of JBBPBX010001910.1, read as the reverse complement.
AACACACCTCCCCTGAAGCTCACAGGGCTCTTGAGCTCAGCTGCTTTCAGTGTAGACAGTAAACTGCAGTGGAGAACAGTGGAGTAAGATGACTGCCATCTCGTGGACAATAGGTGTAACTTATTAAATCATTTCCCCAGTCCATGGCGGTGAAATGTGCAAGTTAATTTGTCTAAACAGAATTATGGACTTTAAAAATGCCACTCATATTGTAGGGTAAATAAGTTTCAATAATTAGCTATGTGATGAAGTCATTAGCTTTTTACTCAATACACATAGATGCATTTTTTGCTACTGCTTCATGCTTCGGTTGAACGTTTAATTTATATCTGTGTGCCAAACTAAAAGGAATAGAAAAATTAAATAGGAAAAAAAAATGTTTAGTTAAAAATATTTAGGGAAAAAAAATGTTTATCAGTTTATTTCTATGAAGGCAGATTGCTGACATTTGACAGCCATAGAGAACATTAAATAAACTACAGTATGTAATGTAAAGTATTGTTCACTATAAAAGCAAAGTGTTTAGGGTTCTAATTGACAACTCAGATTTTTAATGATGGTTCGGATCGATCTTACTGCCAGAGCGGCTGAAACTCATACTGCCAGTCCAAGAGTCTCATGTCTGCTGTTCTTACATCACGGTTACTACGACCCATAACTCACAAAGTACTTTACTAAAGGCCGCTGTAATACTCTAAACTGCTATAATAAAACTATTTAAATACAAAACTGTATGAGATATATACAACTCTGGTATTTGCAGCAGGTGACCTTCACACTGCCAATTCAAAGGTTTAACATCTACTCTCTGCCTCACATTCCACACCAGAGCTGCAACAATTGGGTACTTAAATTGGTTTTTGCATGAAAATGACAGACTGCCAAATATTTTAATACCTGTTTAATAATTTAGTTAATTTTTCAAGCATAATGTTTTTAAAAATGTTTCCACTTCCGAGGGTTCAACTACCGGTATACCCCACCCTACAATTTCTCTATATTCAAAGAACATTTATTAACGTGACCTTTTGTTTCACTGTAATGACCATTTATGGCTGATTTTAGACAATTTATACACAAAGCACTTATTAGATATATAAAAAAAAACTGGCAGTTATTTACAAGAGATAATTTTTAGCTGCAGCTCAATTTATTATAGATTAAATAATCAAACCACTGATGAGTTGAAATAAATCCTAACCTTGAGGTAAAGGAAGGTTATTTAAAAAGAAAAAAAAAAAAAAAAAGCGAAAATGTTTTTCTTGATCTGGCAAAAAAAAAAAGTAATCTTTGCCACATTTCTGACAGTTATTCACCGTAACTTGGTAGTGATGACCAAACAGGGTGGCATTACTCTCAACAAAATATCTCAAATACAAGCTAGCGGTTAAAAAAAACAACAAGCACAGGCCCACACTGACCTCTCCGTTTATTATTGTAAAAGTCTATAAAGTCAGAGTATTTTGATTGTTTTTACACATTGACAAGCTGAAAAACATCCTTCTATATTAAGGAAGACTACAAATGTATACCTCAGCATGTTATTTGAAGCAATCAAAGACAATAATCCTTGTTCAAATGATAGAACCCAAGAGTAGTAATTAGCAGTAGTTTGCTGGGATCATTAAAGTCAGCTTAAAACACACACGCACTGCTGACCTGCAGAACTGTTTTCCTGGGTCAACTTTCCTGTGAATGTTCAGCTGTCTGTCTTTGTAACTATGTTTGCCTCATGCTCCCTTCATGACTATGCACCTCAAACTGTTGCCCTTGAAAAGAGACATACTGGAAATAAATAAACTGCTGGAGAAATATCCCAGAACCATGTGAGTCTTGTTGTATTTTTATGTTTGGAGAATTAACACAAAACATCCTCCTATAAAACGATGACTAAGAAGAAAATCTGTTTGGGGAACGTGAGTATTCTTTGTGTATATGTATTTATATAAATCTTTGTGTATATGTATTTATATAAGTCTGAGAATCATTTTTTTCCATGGTGTGACGTAAAATTTACTGCTCATACCCATTTATTTTATGTGAGAACTTTAAAAGGGAAAACACAAAATCCATTTCAGAACATTTTGTCTTAATTGGAAATTCAGTTGAGTATTCCTAAAATCCTTGTAACAAAAAAAAAAAAAAAGTAAAAAGTTTTGACCAAACTAAGGTTTGCAGTGCTTTATCCTCAGAAACTTTTCTACTCCTTGTATGTAATTAATGTCACAGCTGATACGGTGACTCAGGTAAATACAGATTTTATGTTTGGAACAATGTATGATTGAGTATAATCTTCTGTCTAAAGATCAAATACATTCCTGTTATTGATACTTTTAAAATGTATTGGGGAAAAAATAGTATTTTTTTTTCAACACCAGATGCCTGGCCTTGGCCCGCATTGATTAATTTTGGGCCACCATTTTAAAAAACAGTACAAAAACTATTAAGCATAATTTTCTCAAATGATTTGTGTGGCCGGTTTACATATACATTTGACAGTGGCCATCTTTCATTCAACCTTTATTTAGACATCTTAGAGTTTGACTTGGTAACCCAATATTTTATAGTGACCTTTCTCATGCCTAGATGTAGCCACACACCAGAATGGAAGTCCGCACGTTGCTCACTTTTCAAGTTATCCAACCTACAAGGTTTAATTGTACATTTACTATGTAAACATATGTTAATGTCTATGTAAAACTGATCTGAGTCTTCAGCATTTCTGGTAGTTTATTAAACCTAGAGCAGCGACTCAAGACACTAGTCAGTAGCATTTCTGATGGTTCAATAACCTGGAGCAGCCACCCGAGTCTTGAGTCAGCAGAATTTCTGGTAGGTCATTAACCTTGAACAGGTATTCAACGCAACACCTCCACAGGTGCATCAGGACCTGACCAGCTCTCAAGGTTATATCCACCTTATTCCTGGGGGCTCTACTGTATGAATGATTATGGGTACAACTTCCTGTCAGACACTGGAAGTAGCAGTAAGTATTGGTTAGCCACGTACTGGAGCACGGACCGCAGTTCGTTTGCAAGTACAAAGTTATGCATTCAGTTTAGCAGAAAAAAAAACTGATTTTGTTTTGTTTACATTTATCTAACAACCATAAAGTTTAGTAAAATAGTGTAGTAGGAGCCAACAATACACCTTTTAACAGATGTTTACCATAACCATTCAAAAGTTATGTAATAAATGTGAACCAACCTTGATTAAAACATATAGTGAATTAATGGCAATGTTGCGATCCCCCTCACTCAAAAAAATAAATAAAACCCACAAAACCTGGTCAAAGTCACATTTCTGTAATGTTTATTTCAGTGACGTGCGGTCAGGGGAGGCAAGTGAGGCCGTGCCTCGCCTGTCATCATGGAAAGAAAAAAATGTAAACTGAAAAAATGTAATGTAATTATTGTATTTATCCTTTGATTTGTACTATAAACTTATTTTACTTAAAACTAAACCAGTTTTAATTTATTTTTTTATTCAAAATCACCGATTTTTCTTATTTATTGTTCAAATACTGAGAAGAGACGTGCACAGAGGCACCAGGCAGCTGCGCCTCACCAGGGATTGCGCAATCACTCGGCTGACTGTGCTACATGCTGCAGTGAGCCCGTATTCCTGCCCCTTTTATGTCGCTATTAAAATGTCCAAATACTTTTGCTATATAAACTACATTTCTATAGTTTAGCTGGTGAATCTAATGTATAGAGTTTTTGTCGAAAACTGTATGTGTGTGTAACGTGTTTCTTGTGCTGAGCGATCATAAAACGGCTGCGAAAAGGTGCGGGGTGAGGCACGCAGTTGTCCTGCCTCATCGAGGAAGCGGGGCTAGTGAGCCCGGTTTCTGCTTGCACCTGCTGCAGAAGAATGGACAGCGCGCAGAGTCAAGTGCATGCCTATTGCTGTTTCTCTGTAAATCGCCAATATACGTTTGATTACAGTACACACGTGGTACACATGTTTATGTTCTACAGTCTATAGAATGAATGTAACATATTTCTGCTTTCTAATCTGTCATGATGTACGCTGAAAAACACGAGAGGCACAGCAAAATATACCTTGTGGCACCGAAAGGGGGCAGTGCTGCCCCATACATACAATGAAAATGAAACAGGTGCTACCATGCCTTCTTCTCTTTCACAGAGGGGCAGCAGAGATGACTCAAATGGTACACTAATTTAAATTTGTTTAGACAAAATGTAAGATCATATCTCAAAACTAAAGGATTTTTCTAAACTAGATGTCATACACATAAAACAAATGGATGAAAACAATAAAATACATAAAGCTTAAATGCAATGCTGTTTTTGACACAACCAGAGTTTAGTTGTTGTTGTTTTGTTTTTTTTACATATTGAATCTGGTTACAGAGTTTAAATTGACAGAGAGTGAGTTCCAAATTGTGGATCCACAGAGAGAGCACTTTGAGCAAAAGTGGTTCTACGAAAAGGAAAAGTCGCCATTTAAGGCTGCTCTGGTAGATCTGCTGTAGCCCTGCAGTTTCTGTATACCATTGCTTAATGGTTTGGGTGCAAGTCCATTTAAGCATTTGAAGATCAATTATTAAAAAAAATGTAATTTATAAAATTGGAAAATTCTAGAATACCAAATTTAGCTAAAATATTACAGTGGTCAAATCTGATTGGCTTTTGGTATGAAACCTTCAAGGCCAGATTGTAAAGAACTTTAAGTTTAAGTGTAGTTTGGTGAGTCTGGCCAGACAGTAGCTCCATAAGACAAATGTAAAATAATCATTGAGTTGAAGAACATAATGAAGGGTCAAACATTTTCTAACAACTCTAAAACAATTGATGCTGATTGTTGACATATGGTAAGCTTCTATTTTGGGTTCATATATGTGAGCATCTGATTCCAGACCGTCAGTGCCTCACCTGTCACAAAGCTCACCGCACATCACTGGTTTATTTTCAGTTTGAATAGTGACAGTATGTAATTATGGCAAATATGAAATGTAAGTGAATAACCAATAATGTTATTTCAGAAGGGTGAATAATATAAGATAGCTTAAAACTTTGAGAAGAAATGTTATTCAATTTTAGGACTAACATTAAAATTTAGGCAAACTTTATCTTAGATTCGTACAGTACGGTAAACTAAAAGTGTCTAAAAACCTATTTGGCACTGAGAGTTATTTCCTTTCATCAGGAGAAAGATGTTTAATTCTACCGGGAGAGTCCTCACTCATTACCACAGGGGATACGATGAAAGGAGGCCAATATTGGTTGTCCCGGAAAGTGACAAACTCCTCCAGAACTTAATCTGGCCAGACAGCACCATCGTTCCGGGGTGTTTGAGAGAATTCTATGGACTCTCCATTTCAGCTGGCTCGCTCTGTCCAAGGTGGAAAGGGACCAGAGCCTGGCTCCCCGCTGATTGCTTGGAGCTGCTCCAAGACCTGTTTCTCAGCCAATGCAACAAGAACTCTCTCAAATACCCTCCCTTCTGTGTCAGCTTTACCTGATTCTAGAAAGGGGGTGTTGTCTATTCAACTGTATCCAATCAATGTAACTTTGACCAATAGAATGGACATTAACCAAGTTGCATAACCCCACCTCGCAAGTTTAGAGGGAACAATAACTTTGTTGTTAACCAGTAACACCTTGTTTAAAAAACACAATTTTCTTCACAGATGTAAGTTTGGGTTTCTTTTACACAATACTGTACAGGCAAACAACAGGAGTTTTCAAAAAAGGCGTTCAATACAGAACAACTGGACTTTATTTGTAACAAACAAGACGTTTCGCTTCTCATCCGAAAAGCTTTATCAATTGAGTTAGGAGACAGTGAGATGGAGCAGTTATAACAGGACAAACCATTGACACGCACCAACATATGTAAATTGGAAACTAACACCCCCACATATTTGGGATAACACGTACCTGTGACCCATTCAAAGTTCAGTGTGTGAAAACAGAGCTTACAGAACACACACACACATCCTACTGTATGTGAAACGACAAGTCACACTTCACCCATTGATAACAGGGACCTGTCAAACCCCAAAATTACACCACACGCGGCTCCGCCCCGCTCCGGTCCGCAGGTCGCAGCTGAGCGAGTCCAAAGCCCACTGCCTCCGCTCCGCTCAGGTCCGCCTGGATGCGCCGCTCCGAGACACGTGCGAGATCGCGCGATAAATCAAGTGATAAATAAGTAAGTCAGAACAAAACAATTCATTCGGTGGAAGAAGGAGAACAACTGTAGAGAGACTGCTGCCTTGATCTTCTCTCGTAAATGAGCTACATGGTTTGAGCAACAGGAAGTGATGTTTACATTTCAGAATAAAATACTTTTTTATTTATTTATTTCTTGTATTGCGTTTGTAGGCGTAGTCATAGTCATAAATATAATAGTTTAGTCATAGAATAGTCATAAATGATAGTTTGACAGCATTTTTGTACAAATAAATCCGTATAGAGCTAGGATTAGTCCGCCCGTGGTGATTTTATTTTGTAAATACGGATGTTGTGCTCGTTCCTTTTCCTGTTGGTGCGACGTAATCTTCAAAAGTTGACTGCGGCACAGCTCCGGCGTCCGGCAGAAATAGAAAAATTTCTAATTTTGACGGACTGCCGTCCGCTCGCCGCAGCTCACCGCCGCCGTGTGGAGCCAGTGTAAATTCTGTCATTGATTATAAAGGGTGCGTATTTGCTGCGGAGGTCGGACCGGAGCGGGGCGGAGCTGCAACGCGTGTGGTGTAATTTTGGCGAAAGTCTTTGTTGGTCTAATTCACAAACAAAGCTCCTCTGTTCTCATCAGGTGTGAGACGCCTGGGCACCAAATCCAGGGCTGCACTATAAGTTTTATAGTGTTAGTTACTAACCTACTGTTAGTTTCCAATTTACACATGTTGGTGCGTGTCAATGGTTTGGCCTGTTATAACTGCTCCCCCTCACTGTCTCCTAACTCAATTGATAAAGCTTTTCGGATGAGAAGCGAAACGTCTTGTTTGTTACAAATAAAGTCCAGTTGTTCTGTATTGAACGCCTTTTTTGATTTTATCATGTCCTGGACGACTGAGAATCTTCACCAGCAAACAGGAGTTTTGTTTGTACCTCCGTCTAGCTGAACCACTTCCTCCTCTGGTGTGGTGGTCACACCTCTTATTAGCCTGGGGCCACGGCAAAGTTCTGTTCAACGGTTGATATAGGCCTTGTACACACATAGCCGGATATCAGGAAAACCGAATAGTTTATCATGCGGTTTGGCCTTTCATCCACACGTGAACTCCGGTTGATGTAACTATAAACGAATAATAACAAAAACTCAGACCAAAGTGGAGATTTGAGAATTCTCCTCTTTCGGGTTTGCGTGTGGATTTTCGGAACCAGAGATTTGCGCATTTGCGACAGATGGTGCGGCGCAGCGCTGACGTCACATGTGCGAGAAAAAAAAAAGCGCTAAAATGTCAGCATACCTGCTCTGACATGATTCCCAGTCGACATTTTCCTGCGTTTTATTAACTTTGAACTCCAACACGGTATTTAATAGTAGTTCAACCTCGCGGTCTGTCCACACAAACGAACCTCCAGGCGCCATGATTCAATAATAACAGGAAGTTGTGGTTGCTTTGAAGGGTTGTGATTGGCTGATATACGTTTCACCTTTGCACTACACTGCTTCCTATGGGTTGGGCATATTCTTTACAACGCACTGTGGTGAAACTCACCGGGTTCATGTAGACGATCATTTTCTATATCCGAACATGTATGTACGGCAATATTTTTTTGCGCAGATATTAATTTTTTCAAACACCAGGCTACGTGTGTACAAGGTCATAGACTCTTTTGTGTAGGGTTCCTGGTTTTCTCCCTGTGTTTGTCTCTCCCACTCTCTCCACAGCACATTTCTAATTGTCCTGATGAGACCCACCTGTTGCTGCCTGATGAGGACTGGTTCTGGTGGCCTACTTAAGCAGCAGCTGGACACCTCTTCAGTGCTGGGACAACTTCTGCCTTTGGGACCTCCATGTCCTGCTCCTCTGAAGTCCTTCCACGGTCTTCCTCCAGCACTCTCGGGTGCACCTGCAGAAATCATCAAGAGTCCAGTCCATCAGCTACTCAACAAAAGGCTGGGTCTGCCTGTTCCTCTCTCCACCGCTCCTCACCTATATTCAACACCACGCCAAGAACCAGGACCACTCTTCTTTAATTCATCCATCTAAGACAACAAGTAAGACAATTCTGATTACTTCGAGATTCAAACATCAACCCTCCAAGATTGGATACTCACCTCTACTCCGTTCTCTTGCAGCTCCAGGCTTCCACCTTCACCTGTAAATAAAGAACACTTATTTTGTATTCCTGGTTGTTGTGTATTCTTTCTCGGTCTGCCATTTCGGGGTCGTACAAACGCCACCATGATATTTTGGAGATGCAAAGTCTGTCTTTCTCAGGAAGGAGCGTTGATTACCGCAGGGGAGGTAGACCTTATGAGGATTCATCTTGTATGGCCCAGGAAGGGACGCACCACTCTTCTTTAATTCATCCATCTAAGACAACAAGTAAGACAATTCTGATTACTTCGAGATTCAAACATCAACCCTCCAAGATTGGATACTCACCTCTACTCCGTTCTCTTGCAGCTCCAGGCTTCCACCTTCACCTGTAAATAAAGAACACTTATTTTGTATTCCTGGTTGTTGTGTATTCTTTCTCGGTCTGCCATTTCGGGGTCGTACAAACGCCACCATGATATTTTGGAGATGCAAAGTCTGTCTTTCTCAGGAAGGAGCGTTGATTACCGCAGGGGAGGTAGACCTTATGAGGATTCATCTTGTATGGCCCAGGAAGGGACGCACTTAGTACAGAGGGGAAGAGGAAGAGCTTATTTACATACAGTAAGTTCAGTGTCTCTGAGGCCCAATCAGAAAGTCTCTGAGGGACGTTGGACACTACAATAGCCTTACAGAGTTCAGGTACCTGTTGCGCTGTTCTGCATTTTAAACTTGAAGAGACCACCCAAAATGCTGTATGTGTGCTCATTTCACTTTGTTGACAAACGGCTGACGGAGGCAAACCTGTATCCTACTTCATGGCTGGACTAAAACAAACCACCAGAGAAGAGACACTGGATCCTCAGAAGGAATTAAAACAGTGTGACAAGAATATCAGGTATGATTTCAAGTCTGTGGAGGGCACAGCATCATAGTATTTGTTTGTCTTTGGTATTACAATTTATTTTGCAATTAACCCAAGTTCAGCTATGGAGGACTTTAAGGCTTTGGCTGGGTGCTATGTCTGCTTTAAGGTAAAGAAGATTGTGTCCCACCTCTTTTAACAAAACGTGACCGATTAACTTTATTATTTTGTAAAAACTGATATGCCTCAGCGCTTTTCAGGTTGTTCACCGCTTCACCGTCGGAAGAGCCGAGTCAACAAAGTAGCTAAATATGCTAGTTGATGTGACCTGCAGCCATTTCTCCAGGTCCTCTTTCATCCTTCGTCTGCAGCAGGCAGCAGTATGATTATATTGTCCTGTTTGACCTCTGACAGGTGGTGTTCCTACATGTTTAAGTTAGATCCACAATGCTTGGAGAAACTTCTGTACATTAGCTCGTACTGTTCACACATAAACAAACGGCGATTTTGGTCCAGATGGAAGTCCCACACATACCGTATTTTCCGCCGTAAACGTCACTCTGCCCTATAAGTCGCATTAGTCAAAAATATGTCTAATAAAGTGGAAAAATACATAAATATGTTGCTTTGCCATGTAAGTTGCATCTATTATGCGTCGCCGCTGATGCATCACGTTTGTTATGCGTCACCGCTGACAACCCAGAAATCTGGGACGAACCCAGAAATGTGGGCCAGTGTTTTGCCAATAATTGATTGGTTGCCAAATGGTAGCCATGGGAGCATGCACGGGAGGACTTTAACAAGAATCTAACAAGATTAACGCTTATAAACAATTGTTTGTTTGCTCAAAATTATAGTAAATGTGTGTTTCAGTCTAACTTTTGCTTAATAAATGCGCTTTGAGGGTCAAATCAGCTGCATTTTAATAGCCGATACGTGGAAGTAGGAAGACACAGAGGGACGAGTCACTGTACGCTTCTTCGAAGTTTTACAAGATAAGCTCCTAAAAACTATTATTTGTTTGCTCAACTTTATAGTAAAGGTGTGTCTCAGTCTAACGTTTGCTTAGTAAAAGGACTTTAACGGTCAACTCAGCTGAATTTCAAAAGTATTCTCTGCCTCTGTGCTCTTGGAAGCGTGCAGACAGGAGGAAAAAAGGAAGGAGGAACACTGCGCATTTCTTCAAAATTGAACACGAAAAAGACCAAAAACAAATCTTTGTTTGCTCTAAATTATAGGAAAGGTGTGTCTCAGTTGAAATTTTACTTAATAAATGAACTTTAATGGTTAAGTTAGCTACATTTCATCGGAGCAGTGCAGCGAAATGAAGCTGATTTGACGGTTGCTCCAAGCAGTGAGTACCGGTAAAATAAAGGTGGGTGGTATGGCAAGTTGATTGTGTCATTAATAGCTTGTGAAGACTCTCAGTCATCCAGGACATGGTAAATAAATAAATAAAAAGTTCGACAAAAATCACAAAAGTATAAAGTAAAGTACAATAAAGTCCAGTTGTTTTTGTCTTGATCTTTTTTTGAATTTGTCATTATAGCCACTTTTACTTATTACATGATACAATGGCATGCCTTACTATTCTGGTGCCATCTAATAGCTGAAAAATGATAATGTTCAATTTTTTCATTCAGTATGAATGAAAAAGTTCATATCTCAGCCAACAATTAATTTATAAATATGGGAAAAAATCCATAAATATGTCGCTTCGGACTATAAATCGCAGGACATGTGCAAAGTAAATTCTGCAAAAACCCACGACTTATAGGACAAAAAATACGGTAATTTGTGCAAAGCAACATGGGGCCTATGAACAAGGTCAATATAGTTAATCCAGAAATTATGCAGCTCTACACATTTTCCACATTTTATGTTACATTCCAAATTGTATTAAATTAATTTCTTTCCTCAAAATTCTACACACAATGCCACTTCATTAGCCTGGTTGAACCAGACCCTGTCCTTCACTGAGCGGAGCTGTGCAGGAAGGCGAGGGCCAGGCTACCACTTCATAACAATGTGAACAAACATTTTTGAGATTTTTGCAAATGTATTTGTTGTAACTAACCAGAGAAATAGTACTCAAATTCAGACAAGACTGAGAAGGATGACAAACATGGAGTATCAGTGAAGTGAGTTTATTTACAGTGTCACGAAAAATAGGTTCTGGGTTCCTGGAAGGGAGGAAGAGGATAAGTTTAGAGATGCAGCTGATGAGTCTTGTTAATAATAGTGAATTAATGATTCTCTTTCTTACAGGAGGATGTTGAGGAGGCAGACTCAGAGGAGAAAGATGTCCACTTGGTAAGTGTCTCCTTTAATCCAACAAATCCTTTGAAGAGTTGAGTGTCTCATTGAATCCCATTAATCCTAGAAGTGTTGCAGATGGTGGAGTGTCAGGCTGGAGGATTGGGTCAGTTAGAGGAATCCAATATGGAGAAGGTCCTTCCAGTCCGAGCCTCTTCGGTGAGTTCAGGTTTGCCTTGAAACCACAAGTAGAGACAGAATTGAACAAACTAGTATTCACCAGGAAAAATACCAAGATGACTGTCTCACTTTACCCCAAGTGACTAAATAATTCAGTGAAGACTGGAGCCTCCCCCAAAGCCTAAATAGCAGCTGGACTCACCAACCAGATTAGTGGCAGGTGGTAACCCAGGAACTTCAGCACAACCACTCAGCATCTGCAAGGTGAGTACACAGCAAAACACAATCACAACTGTACCGTATTTTCCATTGTATAGGTCACACCGTTGTATAGGTTGCACTGTCCAATTATTGCCAAAATTTTGGAAAAATCCATAAATAGATCGCACCGGTGTATAGATCGCACCTACGTCACCGCCGACGTAACGCGTCATCCACCGCTGACGTGCCGCGTCACCGCTGAGTCAACCCGGAAATATGGGCCGAGTGTTTAGCTCTGCTGCTAATGTCTGCCACAGGAGAGTCTGTCTCTGAAAACACGAATAAAAAATCGAATTTTATCTCAAATGTTTCATCCAGCCATAGTTAAGTACATTAAAGTTCATATAATTACATTCCGTAAGCAGAAAAAATATACACAGAGTGGTTTCGAAGCTATTTATAACGTAAACAGAAGTAAAACGAAATAAAACGAATGCTAACCGAGACGAGTCTGCCTCTCAGAACACGAATAAAAAAATCGAATTTTATCTCAAATGATTCATCCAGCCATAGTTAAGTACATTAAAGCCTTATAATTACACTCTGTAAGCAGAAAAAAAAATACACCGAGTGGTTTCGAAGCTATTTATAACACAAACAGTAGTAAACAGAAATAAAATGAATGCTAACCGAGACGAGTCCGTCTCTGAAAACACAAATAAAAAATCAAATTTTATCTCAAATTATTCATCCAGCCATAGTTAAGTACATTAAAGCCTTATAATTGCAATCTGTAAGCAGAAAAAATATACACTGAGTGGTTTCGAAGCTATTTATAACGCAAACAGAATTAAACAGAAATAAAAACGAATGCTAACAGGAGTCCGCCTCTCAGAACACGAATAAAAAATTGAATTTTATCTCAAATGATTCATCCAGCCAACAGTTAGTACATTAAAGCTCATATAATTACACTCTGTAAGCAGAAAAAATATGCATACATACATACATATAGCTGTTTGGGCTGTGACCGGGCCTCATCAAAGAAAAGAAAGCAGCTAATACGGACCATTGTGAGCCCGACAGCGTCCAGCAACATCGACAAAACGGCCTAATCTGTTCCCGGTGAGTGAAATTGTAAATGTGATTTGGCCCCGTTTCACATTTTTATCATCATGCTTAGCTCTCGGTGTTAGCATCAATGCTAGCCGGTTGCGGTGTTAGCATTAGCGGTAGCTGGTTGCGGTACAAAGTGTTATGCAGAGATAGTACATTATTAATTTAATTCTAAAATACTTTGTCAGTAAGAGAAAGTTATTAATTGGCAGTCAAATCCAAATCTTAAAGACAAACTGGTTAGTATGCTAACAGAGGTGACTACTGTCCGAGAATAGCTTTTTATTTAGCAACATGGTAAAATTCAGCAATCTACTTCCCAAATACAGACAAAACATTGAAACAAAACATGGGGGGAGATTAGTCATCAAGAATAGTAAAAGTCTGGGGATTGTGTTAAAGGTATTGTGACATGATTTTGTAAATTTGAATATTTGTCAGAACATATATATCTTATATCATTGAGCTCTGGTCGTTTTTGCATAATAAATTATAAATATATTAAATTTTTATTCCAAGTTATGGTAGTTTTTTTCTCTGGGATACGCCCCTAAAAATCTGCGCATTTCCGCAAAACATCATCTTGACGTGACAACGGGAAGGCACGCTCCAACGTGCATTTAAATAATAATGGCGGAGCATGTCCTATCGCGTCTGAGATATCATTTTGAGACAGTAAATCTTCCAAAACTCTCATTAATAAACCCTCCCTGAATAAAAAAATTACAGATGTTACCTGATGGCGCAGACATAATTTAAAAATGCATACATAGCAACGTGTTTGCTCCGGGCTCTCGGCTAATATTTTTAGAAGCTATCTTGGCTAACAAGAGTCCCTGACACCGGTCACGTCTGAGATATATCATTTTAAGACAGTAAATCTTCCAAAACTCTCATTAATAAACCCTCCCCGAATAAAAAGAAACGAGATGTTACCTGATGGCGCAGACATAATTTAAAAATACATCATTAGCAACGTGTTTGCTCCGGGCACTCGGCTAATGTTTGTTAGCTGCCCCTCTATCTCTGTTACATGCTCTGCTGTTTTCAAGCAGTTTGAGCTCGTCACACTGCCTTTTTTAAAAGACATCACTGACCATATGAAGTCTGCTGGGTCTCCAAATGATCCCATCCCACCTCGTCTTTTTAAAGAGGTTTTTCACACGGTGGCTCCTTCTGTGTCCCAAATCATAAATGTTAGCTTGGCAAGTGGACAGGTACCTCCAAGTTTTAAACATGCAGTTGTGACTCCACTGATTAAAAAACCCGGTCTCGACTCCACAGACATGTCCAATTTTAGGCCTATTTCAAAACTGCCCTTTGTTTCAAAGATCTTGGAGAAAATTGTGTACAACCAGTTAACTGCTTACTTAAACAACCACAACCTTCTTGAACTGTTTCAATCCGGTTTTAAAACTCGCCACAGTACTGAGTCAGCACTGTTGAAGGTTTGTAATGACGTTCTCTTAGCCACAGACTCTGGTCACTGTGTAGTTTTAATGCTGTTGGACCTAACTGCTGCCTTCGACACGGTGGACCATCACATCCTCCTGTCTCGCCTGGAGAACTGGGTGGGCATTCAGGGTCCTGCCCTACAGTGGTTTAGATCCTATTTAACAGAGAGAAGCTTTTGTGTGCGTCTGGGTTCTGTGGAGTCCTCTGTAACACCTCTCACATGTGGAGTACCTCAGGGGTCTATACTTGGCCCCCTTCTGTTTTCCCTATATTTACTACCTCTGGGACATATTCTCCAGAAACATGGTATTTCTTTTCATTTTTACGCCGATGACAGCCAAATTTATGTTCCATTGAAACAATACTCCCTGAACCAACTTCTGGATTGTATGGCTGAAATCAGAGCATGGATGTCACACAACTTTTTACATTTTAACGAGAAAAAGACTGAGGTCCTGTTATTTAAGCCCAGTGTGGGTTCCACTGTTCATGCTGATCTGGGTCCTTTAACACAACATCTGACTGAGACAGCAACTAACCTGGGTGTAAGGCTGGACAGTGATTTTAAGCTGGATGCTCAGATTAAATCTGTGGTCAAGTCCAGCTTTTATCACCTGCGACAACTGGCCAAGGTGAAACCATTTCTGTCACAACGTCATTTTGAGATTTTAATCCATGCTTTTATTACAACTCGTCTGGACTATTGCAACTCACTTTACGTTGGTCTGAGCCAGTCATTACTGACCCGACTTCAACTGGTTCAGAATTCTGCTGCTCGCCTTTTAACTGGTACCAGGAAATGTGAACACATCACCCCTGTCTTAAAATCACTACACTGGCTCCCAGTTTGTTTCCGGATTAATTTTAAGGTTCTTTTGTTTGTATTCAAATGTCTTCATGGTCTCGCCCCACAGTATCTGTCCGACCTTCTCCAGCTGTACATTCCCTCACGCTCTCTGAGGTCAGCAGATCAGCTGCTGCTGGTCGTCCCAAAGTCCAACAGGAGGCTGAGAGGTGACCGAGCGTTCTCAGTCGCTGCCCCTAAACTGTGGAACGAGCTGCCTCTGCGTGTCAGACAAACTGACTCACTTCCTGTTTTCAAGTCTGCTCTGAAGACACATTTTTTCTCTTTGGCTTTTAACACAGCTTGAAATGTTGGTTTTACTGTTTTTAAGTTTTTCTTTTATAGTTTTTACTGTTTGCTGTTTGATCTGTTAATTTATTACTTTTATGGTATTTGTTGTGTTTATAGTTGTATGCTTGTCTGTGTTGGTGTACAGCACTTTGGCCAACGGTGTTGTTTTAAAGTGCTTTATAAATAAAGTTGTATTGTATTGTATTGTATATCGGCTTATTACCGGTTGCGTCAGCGATATATCATTTTAAGACAGTAAATCATCCAAAACTCTCATTAATATCCCTCCCCGAATAAAAAGAATTACCTGATCGGCAGACATAATTTAAAAATACATCATTAGCAACGTGTTTGCTCCGGGCACTCGGCTAATGTTTGTTAGCTGCTATGTCGGCTTATTACCGGTTGCGTCAGCGATATATCATTTTAAGACAGTAAATCATCCAAAACTCTCATTAATATCCCTCCCCGAATAAAAAGAATTACCTGATCGGCAGACATAATTTAAAAATACATCATTAGCAACGTGTTTGCTCCGGGCACTCGGCTAATGTTTGTTAGCTGCTATGTCGGCTTATTACCGGTTGCGTCAGCGATATATCATTTTAAGACAGTAAATCATCCAAAACTCTCATTAATATCCCTCCCCGAATAAAAAGAATTACCTGATCGGCAGACATAATTTAAAAATACATCATTAGCAACGTGTTTGCTCCGGGCACTCGGCTAATGTTTGTTAGCTGCTATGTCGGCTTATTACCGGTTGCGTCAGCGATATATCATTTTAAGACAGTAAATCATCCAAAACTCTCATTAATATCCCTCCCCGAATAAAAAGAATTACCTGATCGCGCAGACATAATTTAAAAATACATCATTAGCAACGTGTTTGCTCCGGGCACTCGGCTAATGTTTGTTAGCTGCTATGTCGGCTTATTACCGGTTGCGTCAGCGATATATCATTTTAAGACAGTAAATCATCCAAAACTCTCATTAATATCCCTCCCCGAATAGAAGGAAACTACAGATGTTACCTGATGGCGCAGACATAATTTAAAAATACATCATTAGCAACGTGGCCTGTATCGCGGCTATTGTGTTAGCTATCTGATTCGGCTAGCTTGTTAGCAGCGAACAAACATAATCTGCCGTGATAATTGGCTTTATACACTCAAAGTGTATAAAGTAAAACAACATGAACTCACGTAAAATAAATAGTTTATAATCTAAAACACTACACACCTCCGATTATGTTTACACAAAGACTTACTCATCTCCTGGACAGTCTTCCGATGGTCCCTGCGTTGTTTCGACATGGTAGCTCCTGTGGGACTTTCTTCTGTAGATTTTCTTTTAAAAATAGTAGGAATAGCATCCGGTTTTAAAAGTCTTCTGAATCTTACTGGTAATCCTAAAGATTCTTTTATACCAGGTGCTGAAAACAATCGGCAGTGAAATGGTCGCTGCAGACATAGGACTCCTGGAACCCACCGGTCCTTGTCTGGTCCATTCTTGACAAAGTTTGTCATCTTTTGGAAATTTGTGAAGGCTCACTTGTTCACTGCTGATATTAGAACACACAAATGCACTACAACGTGACGGCATTTTTCAAGTTACACAAATAAAAGGCGATCCTTCAGGAAATGAATCTGTATGGCAAGCAGTTAACACACCTAATAAACGGGCAAGGCTCTGCCTTCTGCCCGTTGTGACGTTGATGACTGGTGACGACGACTGGTGATGACGTATTGCGGAAATGCGCGGAATTTCAGGGGCGTATCCCAGCAAATACCAGAGAAAAATTTAGCATAATTTCGAATAAAATTTTAATATGTTTATAATTTATTATGCAAAAACGACCAGAGCTCAATGATATAAGATATATATGTTCTGACAAATATTCAAATTTACAAAATCATGTCACAATACCTTTAAGAATATGGTGAGTTATTAGAGGCAGGTTATTTAAAACAGACACAGCTGAAAAATAACCTCCATTTAAACTCTTGTTAATAAAAATTAAATGCAACCTAGCTCCAACTAATCTTTTTTAAGGATGAAAAACTAAAATCTAATCATAATATGTTGATATTATAACATAATTTGATGGGGCTTAGGAACATTTTAGGGGGCTAAAGCCCCCTAAAACTGTCACAACGCGGGGAACCCAGAGTAGTATGAGACCAGAAAGGACAAGATTCAATTATTAAAAGAACCGTGATTATTATTTACAGTGCGACCATTTAAAATGTGTCATCTCCTGGAGATCCTGGGGAAGAGAGTTGAGTCAGAGGAGTCCACTTGTTGCACTCAATAATGCTTGCTTGTATTTTCATTACAGTTGGAAGAGCAGGTGTTGGGCATGGATGTGAACCACCAGAGATCACCAGAGACGGGTGCCAGGAGAACGTGCCACACAGGGTGGACGGGCGTGTGGCTGGAAGGCGAGGCACGGAGGACACGAGCCAGGACCACGGGAGTCTGGAGCCAGACAGGAGTCAAGGAGACTGGAGGACTGTAGGCACAGAAAACGATGGTAAGTAACTCTTGTACAACATAAAGTTCACTGGCCAAAAGCATAAATACCAATAAGGGTACAATGCTCCAGGGATGAGTCACACTGGACTGAAGCCTTAAGTAGTAGAGGTCCTCATCAGATGGATGGCCGCCAGCTGGTGGAAATCAGCGACCAATCAGGAGGCAGAGCTGCAGGCAGTGGAACTCTCACAAAAACAGCACTATTGACATGTATGATGTATCATGTGTGTAAGAGTGTGGAATTAAAAATGTCCTTCCTAAAACGTAATAAGCTAAGTGACACTTGACAGATTCTGTTATGCTGATTTGATTTTGTATTTTTGTGTTATACAGAATGCACTGTGGATTCACCATCAGTCATCCCAGACCAGGCGGGCATCTCCACACAACCTCCTAAGCCACATCTACACTCAGTCCACACACAGTGGGAGGACCCTTCTTTGAAAGATCATCAGTACTGCAAGACGTCTGGCAGAAAAGATGTCCAGGACAAGTATACTCAGTGTGATGAAGTTGCATGTTTTCTTCTACAAAATGATGCAGACGCTTTGCTGTACACTGGTATAGCCTTAGAAACATTTAACAGTCTTGTGTCAGCACTGGAAGGAGATGACAACAATGAATTTACAATGCCTGTATGAGATCAAGTCCTTATGACACTTATGAAATTAAAGACTAATCGTGTTCTGGGTGACCTAAGCCGCCAGTTTAATATATCGCAGAGCAGGGCTAGCAAGATCATTTCATACTGGTTAGACAGACTTGAGGAACATTGCCGACCATTAATTCCGTGGCTGCCAAAACAAAAAATTCAAGCTACTATGCCTGCAGCCTTCAAGAAGAACTTTCCGAACACTACATGTATTGTAGACTGCAGTGAGAGCCTGCTGCAGAAACCCAAAAATCTGGGCTCAAGAGGTGAATCGTACAGTCACTACTATTCAAACAACACAATCAAATATTTGGTAGCTGTTGCACCATGTGGACTAATCATGTTTTTATCTGCGGCATGTGGCGGTCGATGTAGTGACAAATTTATCACAATGGACTCCGGAATATTAAACTACCTGAAACCTGGTGATGAAGTCATGGCAGACAGAGGTTTTACAATAAAAGAGTTGCTCTTTGAGAGAAAAGTTAGATTAGTAATTCCTTCTTTCACAAAAAATAGAGATAACTAACTGAGGAACAGGTAACAAATACGCGTCGGATTGCAAATGTTAGAATTCATGTTGAAAGAGCAATCCGACGTTTGAAAGTTTACAAAATTTTATCTCAAACTGTTCCCATAAACCCAGTCCCAAAGAGCTCCTCAGTGACTGGTCTGAATGACTATAGACCAGTGGCCCTCACCCCGGTAGTCGCTAAATGTTTTGAGAAACTGGTCATGTCCCACATCAAGGCAACCGTCAACATCAACGAGGACCCTCATCAATACGCATACCGTGAGAACCGATCAACAGAGGACGCCATTTCTTCCGTGGTCCACACTGCTCTCACCCACCTGGATCAGAAGGACTCATACGTGCGTCTGCTCTTTGTGGACTTCACATCTGCCTTCAACACCATGATCCCCCAAACTCTGATAGACAAACTATCTACACTTGGACTAAGCCCCTCTATTTGTAACTGGATACTAGACTTCTTAACAGACAGACCACAGTCCGTGAAGATCCACAACTTCTCCTCCTCCACCATAACCCTCAGCACTGGCTCTCCTCAGGGATGTGTGCTGAGCCCCCTTCTGTTCACTCTGCTCACATATGATTGTACAGCCACACTTCCAGGCTGTCATATTGTTAAGTTTGCAGATGATACAGCGGTGGTGGGATGCATCACAAACAATGATGAGTCCAGCTACAGACAGGAGGTGGAACACCTGGAGAGCTGGTGCAAAGAGAATAATCTTCACATGAATGTGAAGAAGACAAAGGAGATGATTGTGGACTTCAGAAGGAACAAACACACCCACGCCCCACTGAAAATAGGTGGGTCTGCAGTGGAAGTGGTCTCCAGCTACAAATACTTGGGTGTACACATGAATGATAACCTCAGCTGGAGCAACAACACCACCAGCCTGATCAAGAAAGGTCATCAGAGACTCTACTTCCTCAGACGGCTGAGACGAGCTGGTCTGAGCAGCCCAGTTCTCACCTCGTTCTACAGGTGTGCAGTGGAGAGCGTCCTGTGCTCCAGCATCAACGTGTGGCATGGAGGCTGCACAGTTGAAGAGAGGAAAGCTCTACAGAGAGTGGTGAAGGCTGCACAGAAGTCTGTTGGAGTCAGTCTCCCCACCATCACAGACATTTACACCTCCAGATGCAGGAAAAGAGCCACCTGCATCATGAAAGACCTCACTCACCCAGCACACTCACTCTTTGCCCCACTCCCCTCAGGACGGAGGTTGAGGAGCATCAAATGTAGAACCACTAGACTGAGGAACAGCTTCTACCCTGAGGCTGTTAGACTCATGAATAAATAAAAATAAAAAAATAAACACTGCAAAATATCACATTGTGCTGATGCTGATCTGTTTTCTTGTTGCTGTGTTCATCTGTGTTCATCTGTGACCATCTGCTCATACAAACTCATGTTCGTGCTGCTGTTTATTTCCACTATATTAGGCTTAGTGTATTACTAGTTGATGTTTTTCTTAGTTAATTCTAGATGTTATTACTGTTTTTCTCTTGCATTTGTTGTTGGATGTAACTGGGACCCCGTGTACATAATCTCGTTTTCATCACATGTACCACATGCGGTGCAAATGACAATAAAGACTCTCTGACTCTGACTCTGATAAACATGGCTCCTAAAATAGACACGATTTTGAGGATATGTGCAGCTCTAGTCAATTTGAGAGAGGATCTCATCCGTGACACAGAATAATTTTTACGTACAGATAGAGTAGGGGTAAAAGGTATTTAGTCAGTCACCAATTCTGCAAGTTCACCCACTTAAAAAGATGAGAGAGGCCTTAATTGGCATCATAGGTAGACCTCAACTATGAGAGACAAAATTAGAAGAAAAAAATCTGAAATAGTTTGATTTTTAAAGAATTTATTTCCACCCTTATTTGCAAAATAATTCTTTAAAAATCAGACAATTTGCTTTTCGGACCATCTTTTTTCTTCTCATTTTGTCTCTCAAAGTTGAGGTCTATTTAAGATGTCAATTACAGGCCTCTCTCGTCTTCTTAAGTGGGATAACTTGCACAATTGGTGACTGACTAAATACTTCCCCCCCAATGTATTTAGGGAGGACATACCATGATGCATGCAAAAAAATCCAGGTAGGGAAATCTAAAAAAAAAATAAGTCTAGTCCTCTGGACATTCAAAAATTTGCTTTGCTTTTTTTTTATATCCATAGGACCAGACTTAGCTTTTTCAGATAGGGAGAAAATAATTTATCTGTTTCTCTACATCAGGAATGTTTTTGTTGAAAAGCCTATGTGTACGTATGATGCAATCAACTGAACAAATACTTTTTTTTATTCACCACAAGGTAACAGGTTCTTCAAATGGCAACAAATGATTTTCTCAAAACAACAATGTACATATTTCCTATTTTCTTGTCTGTGAAGATTGCAAAAAATGTATAACAACTTTGTCATCAACTTGTTAATTAACCAGCATGTGTGTAAACTTTGTACATTTTTAAAATTTTCAACTGATTTTCTATTAAATGTCTGCTTTCAATCACAGCACAGACTTGAACTTTGACTATATTAATGTCTGGATGTTACATTCATATTTGTCCTTAAGGCCCAATGTACATTACAGCTTGCCCATTATCTTCAAGTATCTGTCATCTAACTTAAATTGTCCAGCAACATACTCTTCAACAAGTCAAGGCAAGAAACATGAAAAGTAAAAGCCTCTCAACCGGTCAAGTTTTTCTTTAACAAATGCCTCATCATATTGCACTGTAAATGAAACATGCTCACTTGGTGTCCAGATCACAAGTGTGGCAGTCTTTAGACGCGTGCAATACATTACATTGTAAGCTGCACCTGCATGTAATAGCCTCTGCTTCCTGTTTTCTGCAGTAGCAGCTCTCCATCTACCATTTTAATGTCGCTGCATTTCTGGGAAAGCTTCTCAGTGAGTGAGGGATGCGTTGGTACAGGACATTTAATTTCTAGCAGCACATCTGAGTCATGACTCCATCAGGACTAGCAGAGAGCCATGGCTCCTCTATGCTGATAACAGTACCCATGGGTAACCACATCTGTCACATGCATGTGACAGATGTTCATGCCTTCTTCTTTCAGTTGATCACAAGCTCTGATCTCATTTTCTTTACCATAATTTGTGTAAAAATTACCACGAAAGGAGGGATACAGGTGCTCAGATAAAAATTTGTCATTTTTTGTGGTAGCACGAACTGGAACTTTTTTTGCAGTGCTTGCTGTAAGTCTGATTTTTCTACAGTTGTGCCACAAATCTGATGCACTCTGTTCTTTTGTTTTTTCTTGCAATTGTGCTGCTTGCTGTTCAGAAATTTGAATATATGCCTCATAGAATGCCCTGCATGGATTACAGCTAAGATCACCAGTGTGTGCTTGGTGTGGCAGCAAAAATTGCTGATCAATTGTGCTGTTGCAGTGAGGTTCTGCGGATGGGGAGGCATTGTAACACTTTCCGTTTCCAATTAATGTGTTCTTGAGGAAAAACAGTGGCTTCAATTTTGCTTTGTTAACACTGTCTTTGAAGTCTTGGTTTGTAAGATGATGTGGCGTATTTGGGAGTGGTTGTGTGACTGCAGCCCTTGAGTTGATGTTATACAGCTGTGCTACCTTGTGGTGTCTGAAGTTAATCTGGCTTAGACATTTGGGTTGTAGATTTTTTGCCGTCCCTGCATTCCACCTGTGCTGCTCATCTGTGCATGATAGCCCTGTCTTTCCACTGCTCACAGCATTCTGCACCTGTAACAAATTAACAAACTTCAGCTATCACTGCTCCAAGTTATTTAAATCACTGTTGTTGTCATATTTTTTTCCTGTAAATGTTAAGCTGCCTTGCATCCAGTATGTACTTAAAAAAAATAAAAAATAAAAATATATATATATAACCTTTATATTTGTTTACAAATATACAACATTTTTTTTAATATTGTTAAATTTTTGTGACACTAGATGGCAGGCTGCACAATGCTCTGGCGTCCACATGTACCGGTAAACAGGAAGCAGTCAGACAGGATTCTCACAGCTTCGGCCAGTTCAGTGATTCTGATTCAGTGATCTAAATATTCTTAGATCCAGATAAGTGATATACCTTCCACAGAATAGCTGCAGCATGACTGCATGATTTCCCCAATCCAGCAATACAGGAACAGCCGACCGTTTCTACCACTCCACTGTCCCTGAGCATGGCCCATGCTAAGTGTTTAGCTTCACCAACGCTCTGGCTCAGCTCAACAGCTGCTTTCAGAAAGGTAAAGTCGCCTTGTTTCCTGAGCAAAACTGTACCGATTTTGTTGCTGTGGAGGTAATTATACGCCTCTGTGCTTTTATAATTCCGCAATTCCTCGCCATCTACGCCTTCAGAAAAAACAAGGTAATTAATAATATCGATGTAGGTAATTCCGGGCCATAATTTCATATCTACCCAGTCCGTGAGTAGTGATGGGTGAGGCACAGTCAACGTCTTATATTCGCAGATTTTTAAAACATCCTTGGAATGTATCCATCTCCGATGTGCTGCCATTTACGTCAAATAAAGGAAACGTGTGTGAATATTTTTTTTTAAATTGCTAGCAATTCTGTTACACCACAACGGAAATCAACGGCACGGGACCGCGGGCGGAAGTTAAAAACCGGCTTCCACTATGAATTATGGGTAGTCGCGCGAAATCGAGAATAAGGTGGATAGGTCGCAGGCCTTAAAAAAAACCATAAAATGGTGCGACCTATACACTGGAAATACGGTATTAAAAATAGAAAACTAAAAAATCACTAAGTCTGGTCCTCTGGACATTCAAAAAAATAAAAAGCAGAGGCATGCATCAGGGTAAAAAAATCACATTTAAATAACAGCTTTTGCCATGACGCTCCAAATTGATCTCAGACTCCTTCAGGTAATCGCGTGGGGGCGCAATTCCCATAGCAAGTATGTTGCACCGAGAGACCAGACTGAAAGAGAACTTTGTGACCAGGCTGCTGACAGTAACAAATGAGGTTATACCTTTGATTGGAGTTTATAGGTTTCTTACCACCTCTAGTGTCCCAAGTTATCAACATCAGTTGCCTGTGGAGGTTTTACCTCCACAAACCTTTGTCTCCCCACCTCTATCCTTGGCTTTGAAGGTTCTCGGTGAGCAGCCAGGTAACGTTCAGCCAGATTTGCTGCATCCTCCCCTGTCTCTGGATTGTTCTCCATTACCCATGTGCGAACATCTGGATGAAGCACATGCCAATACTGCTCCAAGATGATTGTTTCCCCAATCTCTTCTTTACTTCGACTGTCAGGCCGCATCCATCTCTTGTAGAGTCCCTTTATCCGATTATAGGTTTCACGTACACTCTCTCCCACTGGTATATTGGTGCTTCGAAACCGGTACCTGTAGGTCTCCTCTGTCACGTTAAACTTGTATAACACTGCGGCTTTAATGGCATCATAAGAGTTAGACTGTTCTTCATCCATGCCAGCATAAGCCTCAAGAGCTTTTCCAGTCAACAATGTAACCACTCTAGCAGCCCATTCAGCTTGTGGCCATCTCCATGTTTTAGCGATGCGTTCAAATCGTACGAAGAAACTTTCAGGATCCTCACCTTCCTTGAAGTCAGGCATTATAGGTTCACCTCCACGGGCCTGTTCCAATCTTGGTGCAGGAGCACCTGGTGCAATAGGCAGCCGAGGCTGTGCAGGTGGTTGAAATGGAGAAGGAGCTTCAGTTTGTTGAGCAACGGCTCCTTGAGGTACAGGTGCAGTTGCTTATCTTCTCGCCTTGGAAAAAACGCTGTTCCAGTAATGTCAGTCTCATAATCTTCAATATAAATATTAGGTTGCAGCTGTGGTATATATCTGCTCAACTGGTTAACCTGTTCCAACAGTCTTGCTTCTGTTTGCCTTGAATGTTGCATAAATTCTCTCATTTCATCAAAGATGTCAAGTTCAGTAAGGTCTTTACTCACAGCTCCATTGTAGTCTGCTTAGGCCGAACTACTGGTTCATAATTATCTTCACCGACCATGGCTCCTTCAGGTGGTGGATCTGGCCCAATTGCTCCTCCCATCTCTCTTTCTCAAGCCTCCAGTAGACCTCAGTGTCCTGCCTTTACGCCACTCTACGCGCGCATTCTGTGGTCATGCGTTCCCTGTTATAGCTCTTTTTTTTTAAATGCTCGCGTTTTCGCTCCAAATCCTTGTTGTACTGTGAGCAGCTCCAGCTGTCCCCTCTGCAGCTGCGCGCAGAGGGGACAAACTGAGGTCGCTGATTGGTCACTTGCTGACACGCCTACTGAAATGATTGACAGCTCAGTCAGAAAACTCGAGAACTCATCATGAGCAGCCCGCTGCGGTGTTCTGCTGCGGTGTTTCTACTTTATATGTTATAAAAAGTTCTAAGAAATAAAAATAATAACAGGGAGCGCTTTTCCTGCAGCCCACCGCCCACCAGGAAATATATAAAACCTCCCGCAGCCAGGTAGGACCTGAATTCATTCATTTCAGTCATCGAGTGAACGGAGGAAGAAGCGATTACTTGACTTTTGGCAAAAAAACAAAAGAAAAGGCCCGATCAGCGATAAAGAAGAGGAATTTAATTCATTTGTGTAACATACAAAACAGTCCGGCGCCGGGGAAGTTTATGGTCAGACACCGCTCAAGCGTACGCGGTCGTAAAAAAAGAGCTTTGCGCGTTTGTGCCCGAGGGGCTACGCGGGGGCTACGCTTTTGCCACAGCGTATGTACGTCGTACAGAGGCGTATAGGTAGTATGCGCAGGTATACTGGGGGCTTTACATGTCAGCAAGGAGTTTCCTTGTCATATGAATATTTCCACGTCCTGATCCTCTCATTTGTCACAACTTCTCACAACTTGTTGCTTTCTTGACATCACAGGCGTACTAAATCCCACTTCTGACACCATTGTTACACTGAGAGGTGTGGTGTGGAAAAGAGGAGACATTAGTTGGGCTTTGCTGTGCAGCAAACACGTCTGGTTTAATGTTTTCAGGCATCAAAGACAACATCAGCTCTCAACATGGCATGCCTTCAATCAGAGACTCTCCCCACTTAGCAGTCCACTCCTATATATACCCAGTCAGACCCGCCTTCACTTTAGATTGGCCAGTCATGTCAGCCTTCCAGAATGGAAAAGACAACAAAGTTAATCATCACAAACCATCTAAACATCAACAATTATTGTTAATGGAACATTGAGTAAACATTTAATATACAGATGAACAATGAACAATAAACAATGAACAATTTTCTCTTCAGATTATGCTTGTAATTGATTACTTTGATTTTCAGTCCTCCACCAATCAAACTCCTGCTCTCATCAGCTCACTATAGAGCTTTGGAGCGTGACGTCACTGGTCCGCAGCGCAAAGCGGCGCACAGCATTGTGGGAAAGAAAAGAAAGAAATCGCCATTTTTAATGCCTTACTAAAAGAAGCTCTGTCTCTCGTTTTTTTGTTAGAATCTAAAAAGGTTGTAACAGTTTTGCAATGGTCTAAACATGCAGTGTTATTGGATGTAATGTCCGGTCACACGACCTGAAAGTAGATAGAAAACGGACTTTCAGTTTCTGTTTCCTGCTGGAAGCAGCGCGAGGGAGCTCATGTGTCGGACCTAACAAAAAGTAGATGAATGTCCTGATATCAGCTGTGAAACGTCCTGATAGAACTTTCTCCATGTCCCAAAATAACTGCTAGTTTGTTCCAGACATCCTGGTGAGTGTATAAATTCGTTTTGTTGGAGTTGTGCCATAAAATTTACCACGATTTTGTCCGGGTGTTTAGTTCATAGAAGTGGGTCAGCCTAGTTTAGGTTGGGTTTATATTTTTTATATAACGTTGTCTGATTTTAGACAGAGTGGACGTTATTGTGAAATAAACTGTTTAAAGTTTCTAGTGTGTTGTCACTTTTACTGTATTAATACTGATCTGTGTTCTGATCTATCCTTGTCAAGGCAAAACTTCATGTGAAATGAATTAAACTCCAGAAGAGCTCAGTCAGGATGCAGATGAGGAGCAGCTACAAATACACCATCAAATGTTAAAAAAGGCGTTCAATACAGGATCAACTGGACTTTATTTGTTGTAGAAAACGTTTCGACTTCTGTCCAGAAGTCTTTTTCAATTCTGAATGGAAGCTGTGAGAACGAGAAGTTTTATACAGGCTTACAAGTCACGCACCAACATATGAAATTGGAAACTGAAATAACACCACAAATTAACTAACATGCCCATAATTAATTTGTGGTGTTATTTCAGTTTCCAATTTCATATGTTGGTGCGTGACTTGTAAGCCTGTATAAAACTTCTCGTTCTCACAGCTTCCATTCAGAATTGAAAAAGACTTCTGGACAGAAGTCGAAACGTTTTCTACAACAAATAAAGTCCAGTTGATCCTGTATTGAACGCCTTTTTTGATTTCATCATGTCCTGGACGACTGAGAATCTTCACCAGCACCATCAAATGTTGCTCAGGTAGTACCATATAAAACAATTTCTTCATGCACAAACAGAAAGGTAGTAGTCATCTGTTACAGAACAGGTCAGAGCTGAATAAAAACCAGCTGGAAAAAGTAAATTTAAAGTATTAAATAGGACTTCCTTGTTTTGTCATCATTGTTTAAGGTGTCACACAAAACTCTGTCTAATACCTGTGTCTTTTTCTCTTCAAGGGATGGAGGTGACAAGCTCATAACAGAAGGACGTTGTTATCTGACAGAGGCTTTGATATTAGACTGTGTGAGAGTCAAGGTTCTTTATTGTCATTCACATCACATGTTGTACGTGAGGTGGAATGAAACTGTGTATACAGGGTCCCATTTACAGCCAACAAAAGTATAAAATGAATGATGTGCTGAGGTTAAAATCCCTCTTCTCCACATCGAGAGGAGCCAGTTGAGGTGGCTCGGGCATCTGGTTAGGATGCCTCCTGGACGCCTCCCTGGTGAGGTGTTCCGGGCATGTCCCACCGGGAGGAGACCCAGAGGAAGATCCATGACACGCTGGAGGGACTATGTTTATCGGCTGGCCTGGGAACGTCTTGGGATTCCCCCAGAGGAGCTGCTGGACTCGTTTTGAAATATTTTTACAGTTGAATAATAACAAGTGGTTGTTTTTTCTCATTTAATAAAAATTAATGTGGTAAACATTTATGAAACATTTAATTCAGCACTAACATGTAAACCTGATGAAATTGATCACATTTGTAGTAAACATTTGATGTATTAACAAATTTCATTAACAGGGATTAACCTGTCCAAATAAAAGTTGAATGAATGAATTTCAGGTAAGAAATAAACAAAATGAAACAGATCCATTTTGAAGTAAACATTTGATGTAATTAAACATTTCTAGTAACAATGTGATGAACATTGTGTAAGTTAATAAATTTTATAGAAAAATTGCTACACAAATGTGCAAATATAAGTGAATAGCATGATTTACATAATTATGTATCCCTTGAAGCTGGAGAACAAACTCTGAGAAATATTTTTAGGAAGCTTCATGCTTTCTGTAGACGTCCAGCCATGTCTGTGTGGGTCCACACAAGGTCACAGTGGTTTGATTGTGCACCTGTGCAGTGTGGACGATGCTTCTTCAGGTGAACTTCATCTCCTGCCTCCACAGCCGCTGGATGCTGCATGTCTTGTATCTGTGAGGGAACTTTCTCCAGGCAGCAGCGATCACACTGAGTCCATCAGGAGATGCTCCAAGTTCAGGAGTTGGATTTTGTACTGCTAGCTGCATTTTAATGTATCACCCTCATCATGACTCAGAGAGCAGAACCTGTGAACACACAATTAAAATGGTGAATGAAAAGACAGAAACATTTGTCTATAATATATATGCATCTTAATACATATATATAAAGTAATCTAATCAAGATTTGAAGTCTACATGACAAGCTCAAGTCATTAAAAATAAGGTATTTTCTACGTGGAGCTTTGTAAATCAGTTAAAATACTATAAAAAATTAAGTGTTCACAATTTCTAATACTCATAGTAGCATACAGAAGGTTGATTGATTCTGAAAGACATGTATATTAATAATTTATGTAAAATTAATGAGCCAACAACGTACCTTCAACGTATTTAGAATCTGGGGGATTTAAAAATGTCCAAATCATCTATCCAGCTATTCATAGATTGGACCAGCTCTCCCAGTGAATTGTAATTATAAAAATTATTTGTGGTGTAAACACTGACACAGACCAGGTCTGCTAAAATGACTGGGAATGTCAGTGGAGGTAAGTATTACTCCAGGTCTCTGCTCCATTTATTTATTTCAAACGGGCAACATTTCCAATTATACCGATTTTTTTCCATGTAGTTTTTTTTTGTCATCTGGAAGAAGCTTATTACAATAGTCCACTTTATTTTGCGCTGCTTTTCAGAACCGTGACGGAAGAAATCTCCTGAATTTCTTTTATTTTTTCTGAAGGCAACAAAAATGGCGGTCGAGACCGGAACGCCCTGACACGCCCCGACACTCCCCCACACAGTGACAGTGTGCTCCAAAGCTCTATAAGAGCTGGGTTTGAGGCGGGCTTCCTCTTTAGCTGGAACACAAGATGGCTGCCACAGAGGACACACCCACATGGTAACAAACATTTCAGTGTTACTTTGACACCCAACGAAATGTTCACCACCCCACACTCAGGAATTAAAATAAACAAGTTAAGGAAGAACTTAGTGCTTCTTAACACATATATATATATATATAGTGTGTTAAATTTTACCCCAATCAAAAACCCTGGCTAAATAAGGATGTCCGCACCCTGCTGGCAGCCAGGGACACTGCATTCAAGTCTAAAGATACTGAGGAGTTGAGAAAGTGCAGGAGAGAACTGGATGATGGCATAAAGAAGGCCAAAGCCGCGTATGCACAGAGGATCGAGGGACAGTTCACCTCACATGATCCACGGAGCATGTGGCAGGGCATCAAATGCTTAACAGACTACAAGGGCAAAAGCAAACAATGCCCCAGGGACCCATCCCTGCCTGATGCCCTCAATAAGTTTTATGCACGTTTTGATGATCCAAACAGACCAACTAGCACCAGACTCAACTCATCACCAGACGAGGAGCACCTCAAAGTGACCGCAGCAGAAGTGAGAGGTAGTCTCAGAAGGATCAACCCTCATAAAGCTACGGGTCCAGACAACATCCCAGGGAAAGTTCTGAAGGAATGTGCGGACCAGCTCTGTGAGG
>JBBPBX010001909.1:3968-60805 GCA_038048925.1 Garcialebias charrua | reverse complement strand
GTGTGTATGTGTGTGTGCGCGTGTGTGTGTGTAGCTAAATAAAAATCTCTATTTGAGTCTTTGTATAGCTTTATTAAAATGTTTAGAGGCTTAAAAAAGAATATATGAGGGAAAACTTGTAGTTTCAGTGCTGACCACAGTGTTGGTGTCCCAGAACCTCCTCTAGTTTTTTCCCCAACATGTCTCAGCTGCAGTTTGAGTTGTGCTTGTCCCCAACACATTGTTTCAGAACAAGTCCTCCACGGTTTGCTTTGACATCCCACTTCATTGCAGCTTTCTTTAGAAACAAAATGTACACAACCTTTGTGTTCTGTGAACATGAGCCAGCATTGTAATAATGGTGGCCAGCATGGGACAATGCTGCTAAAAATCCAGTTTTCAAACTCGCAGCTGCGCGTCTGAGGGGTTGAAAAGCACATTATTTTTAAAGATTTGTATAGAGTTCTATAAAATTTTATAGAGGTTATCTGAATAAAACTGTTCAGCACTGACATTTGGATTGCCAAAAATAAAATATATACATAGATACAAATGTGTAATACAGTAATATTATTATTATTATTATTAGATTTATTGGTTATGTAAGAAGCAATATTTATTCTGAATGAAATTCTTTGCTTGTGTTTTATTTTTTCATGTTACATATCATCAGTGTTTTAATGAAGTGTTGCCTAATGTAGATCCACACCCTACCACCATATATTTAAAGGGATAGTCTGGTAATTTTTGAAGTAATGTTCTGTCTGATACTTATCAATAGTTAGTACCTTCTCAGCCTCGACATTAGTTCTAGAGCACCAAGTACTGAGAAAAGGTCAGAAGTCTTCATCCAGGCTAGGCATGGCTAGCCAAACAATGGGTTTATAAAACTTTTTATTTATTTATTTTCATCTAATGTACAGCACAATACAAATGTACAGCAGCAGAAATAAATATTCAACATGTCAACTCTTCCTCCATAAGTATCTTTTAAGTGAGGCTATTTATGGGAAATTTACACCAGATGAACAACCAAAGTTACACATGCAAAGGAATCAAAACAAGTTACGTGTAATAAAGGGGAATGACACAGGGAATAAGAGTTTACAGAAAAGAAGATACAAAAAAGTACGATGAAACAAGGCCAACAGCTGAGAAAAAAGGTTACTCATTTCTAATGTAGTGTACAGGAAGTACTTCATGATGCGAAAAAGCAAAGAGCTCCTTCAAAACTGTTGCAATGCTACAAATATATGTATTTACCGATTAAACATGGATGTTTAACATTTAATTTCACTGCTGTGTGTGCACAGAGACATCATATGCTGAAGGTCCAGAGTCCATGTATCGCTGCTGTCTCACTAAATCTGACACTTCAGGTCCTGTCCACAGAGCAACATTTTTTATAGCCTCAGACTCGTGCCCAAACACACACACACACAAAAGAATTTTAGGATTCCCTAAACAATATTTCTCAAAAGTGAGTGAAAAAAGTGATGAAACTAGCCTTCATGCGGACAACCTATACCAAAATCTTTTAAATCTATGTTATAGACCTATGATATGCAAAAACATCACAGACCTATGATATATAATTAAACTTATCATAGACCAATGACATGTATAGTTAAACTCATCACAGACCTATGGCATCTGGATAAACATATCACAGACCAATGATGTAGTTAAACACATCACAGAACTATGACGTAGTTAAACACATTACAGATCTATGACATGTAGTTAAACACATCACAGACCTATGGCATGTGGTTAAACACATCACAGACCTATGACATCTAAAAAACACATCACAGACCTATGGCATGTAGTTAAACACATCACAGACCTATGACATGTAGTTAAACACATTACGACCTATGCCATGTAGTTAAACACATTACGACCTATGACATGTAGTTAAACACATCACAGACCTATGACATGTAGTTAAACACATTACGACCTATGCCATCTAGAAAAACACATCAAAGAACCAGGACATGTAGTTAAACACATCACAGACCAATGACATGTAGTTAAACATATCACAGACCAATGACATGTAGTTAAACACACCACATAAATATGGCATGTAGTTAAACACATCACAGACCTATGGCATCTAGATAAACATATCACAGACCAATGATGTAATTAAACACATCACAGAACTATGAAGTAGGTAAACACATCACAGACCTATGACATGTAGTTAAACACATCACAGACGTATGGCATGTGGTTAAACACATCACAGACCTATGGCATCTAAAAAAACACATCACAGACCTATGGCATGTAGTTAAACACATCACAGACCTATGGCATGTAGTTAAACACATTACAGACCTCTGCCATCTAGAAAAACATATCAAAGAACCAGGACATGTAGTTAAACACATCACAGACCAATGACATGTAGTTAAACACATCACAGACCAATGACATATAGTTAAACACATCACAGACCTATGACGTGGTTAAACACATCTTAGACCTAACACATCACAGACCTTTGACATGTAGTTAAACACATCACAGACCTATGACATGTAGTTAAACACATCACAGACCTATGACATGTAGTTAAACACATCATAGACCTATGACATGTAGTTAAACACATCACAGACCTATGAGATGTTGTTAATCACATCACAGACCTATGGCATGTAGCTAAACACATCACAGACCAATGACATCTAGAAAAACACATCTCAGAGCTATAGCATGTAGTTAAACACATCACAGACCTAAGACATGTAGTTAAACACATCATAGATCTATGGCATCTAGATAAACACATCACAGACCAATGACATAGTTAAACACATCACAGAACTATGATGTAGTTAAACACATCACAGATCTATGGCATGTAGTTAAACACATCACAGACCAATGACTTCTAGAAAAACACATCTCAGACCTAGGACATGTAGTTAAACATATCACATACCTACGATGTAGTTAAACACATCACAGAACTGTGAAGTAGTTAAACACATCACAGACCTATGACGTAGTTAAACATATCACAGAACTATGGCATGTAGTTAAACACACCACAGACCATTGACTTCTAAAAAACACATCTCAGACCTAGAACAAGTAGTTAAACACATCACAGACCTATGGCATATAGTTAAACACATCACAGACCAATGGCATGTACTTTGTAGTTAAAAAAATTACGAGCTATGCCATGTAGTTAAACACATCACAGACCAATGATTTCAAGAAAAACACATCTCAGACCTAGGACATGTAGTTAAACACATCACAGACCTATGACGGAGTTATACACATCAGAGACCTTTGACATGTAGTTAAACACATCACAGACCTATGACGTGTAGTTAAACATATCACAGACTTATGACATATAGTTAAACACATCACATACCTATGGCATGTAGTTAAACACATCATAGAACTATGGCATGTACTTAAACACATCACAGACCTATGATGTGGTTAAACACATCACAGACCTATGACATGTAGTTAAACACATCACAGAACTATGGCATTGAGTTAAACACATCATAGACCTATGATGTGGTTAAACACATCACAGACCTATGACCTCAAGATAAACACATCACAGACTTATGACGTGTAGTTAAACACATCACAGACCTATGACATGTAGCTAAACACATCACAGACCTATGACATGTAGTTAAACACATCACAGACCTATGACATCTAGATAAACACATCACAGACCTATGACATGTAGTTAAACACATCACAGACCTATGACATGTACAAGGTAGTTAAACACATCACAGAACTATGGCATGTAATTAAACACATCACAGACCTATGATGTGGTTAAACACATCACAGACCTATGACCACTAGATAAACACATCACAGACTTATGACATGTAGTTAAACACATCACAGACCTATGACATCTAGATAAACACATCACAAACCTATGACATATAGTTAAACACATCACAGACCTATGGCTTGTAATTAAACACATCACAGGCCTATGACGTGGTTAAACACATCACAGACCTATGACATCTAGATAAACACATCACAGACCTATGGCATGTAGTTAAACACTTCACAGACCTATGACATCTAGATAAACATATCACAGACCTATGACATGTAGTTAAACACATCACAGACCTATGGCATGTAGTTAAACACTTCACAGACCTATGACATCTAGATAAACATATCACAGACCTATGACATGTAGTTAAACACATCACAGACCTATGGCTTGTAGTTATACACATCACAGACCTATGATGTGGTTAAACACATCACAGACCTATGACATCTAGATAAATACATCACAGACCTTGGACATGTAGTTAAACACATCACAGGCCTTTGCCATGTAGTTAAACATATCACAGACCTATGACATTTAGTTAAACCCATCACAGACCTATGCCATGTTGTTATACACATCACAGACCTATGACATGTAGTTAAGCACATCATAGACTTAATGACATATAGACAAACATATCAAAGACCTTTGACAGATAGTTAAACACATCACAGACCTATGACATCTAGATAAACACATCACAGACCCATGACATGTAGCTAAACACATCACAGACCTGTGACATGTAGTTATACACATCATACACCTATGACATGTAGTTATACACATCATAGACCTATGACATGTAGTTAAACACATCAACAGTTACAAGAACAGATGGCATGCTTGTGTTTGTGCTTCAAATGCCAATTGTTTTCCTCCAGATGTCCTTGGCTGGACACCTGGCATGAATCTTTTACTCCAATAATTGTGGACTGACATGACTGACTTTAGCCGTTTTCGCATTGAACAGCCCTCCCCGGCCCAGCCCGGCCCGGCTTCTAACCCGGGTTCGTCTTGTTCGCATTTGCCTTTTCGGGCCGGCATCAGCCCGAGTTTTAGAACCGGACCAACGGAGGTTCTAAGCGGGCCGAGCTCCCAGGCCCAGTTTAAATAACACGAAGCGTGCACCCATACAGAGCATTTCCGCCTTTCAGTGCGAGCTGAATTTCATTAAAATATAACTACAGAAACACCTAAAAAAAAGTGTTAGCTGAATATATATATTAATGTTTCTGGGTTTAATTTTTGTTAATAACTGATTACAAATCAGCTTATTTTAGAACGTAAATACCACCAAGCGCGCACACAAGAACTCCCCACCCACTTCAAGGCGGCTCTCCGCACAATGCGAAATGAACGGGGGCGGGCCAGGCTGGGCTCAGGGGCAACCTGGGACACGCTGGGCCGGGAAGGGCTGTGCAGTGCAAAAACGGCTTTTGTGGTTTCATACCTTAATAGGACACAGTAAAAGTTCCATTTTGCCCGTCCACAAGAAGGATACAGTTATTTATCTTTCATTCACCAAGCTTGTCTTTCTCCTTCTTGTGTTTAGTTTATAAAGATCAGCATAGTTTATGCTGTCTGCACATGCTCCACATCTAGTTTCCTGTTTCATGTCAGCATTCCAGCATTAGATACACTTACTACAATGTTCTGTCTTTTTCTTTGTTTCCATGTACTGTAGATTAAGACATTTTTTATTTTTTTGTCACATTTACAATAATAATTTTAGAAATGGCAAATTGAAAATAGTTTAGGAAAGATAAAGTTACTGAGTGAACAAGGCCTTGCTTAGTGAAACGTTTACACCCATTCCAACAACTTCAGACCCATCGAGCTGTATCAATCAATCTAAATACATTCCCATGAGGAAACAGCAACAAACTGAACAAAATGAGGAGGATTTATAATATTGTAGTGAACAAGAAGGCCTGTTTTTTTGTTTTTGTTTTTTGTAGGGGACATTGGCGTATCGCTTGTTGAGAAAGAGTTGTTTTATAAATCTGAAAGACATTTAAACAAATGTCCCTCATTTAGTTAGCCATTAGCCTAGCCTTGACAAAGATTCGCCCTTTTTGCACTGATGTCATGGCAGGTAACAAGGTACTAACTATTTATAATTACTTGATGAAACAGCCCTTTAAGACCTTTTAGGTGAGCACAAAAACTATATGCCTAAGTAGACCTCTCTTATGTCAAATCCATTGATCTAGAGTTTTAGCAAAATGTGTACATTGCACCCTTCAGGCTAATCTATAGGAACCTTTATACGTGTGAACATACTAAAAAAGATAAGCGCTGGCTGTGGCCGAGCAGTTTTTTTTTCCGTAGAAATGTAGAGCTGAGTAGATGTAGTAGGAATGTTTTTCACGGGGCTGTGGTGTTCTGGACGGCCCACTAACCAACCTTCAAACACGATCATCGTCCAACTTTGGGATACACTTTCCTTTAGTTTTTTTTTATTTATATTTTTGATGGACGGACTTTATTATTAAAGTCTTCATTAGTCTGCTAAGATGTTTTGGGTAATTTGTTAAAAACCTTATGTTCATGTTTTCTATGTTGCTGTAATTTTGTGCTAATAATCATCATAGAGTTGACTAATTACTGAAACTAAAAATTGTTTTTATAAAAGCACTCTTCCTGCCTCCCTTGATCCCCACTAAATTCCTCAGACTACTTCTTGTTTGGCAACCAAAATAGACTGTAAGAAATAAATATATTGCACAAATGTGTCTCCCTCTCGGTCTTATTTGTGTGAATTTTGATTGTGTAAAAGCAGTGGTGGGCCTCCAACCACTAGGGAGCGCTAATGCGCTAATCCGCTTATAGCGTAGCTAAATAATCTGTTAGCTTTACAGCGGATTAACTAACTTTTATAATTCATACGCGGATTTGCGCTATTTTTATTTAAAATGCAGTACCGCTAATAACTAATTATCTATCAGTAAAACCGAAAAAACTTATTTAGAGCCCCGGACGACTGCTAACAGACCATATCCTGTCAGCGTCGGATGTGGTCCGTGACAAAAATGCGTCCCCTCAGTCTCTTTACTAGAGCGAGCGCTCTCAGTTAGCAGCCAGTGTGTTACTCTGCAGCCTTATTGCTTGTTTTCGAAGAGTCAGATGAAGAGTTTTTAACATGGAGGGTGAACTTATGGATGTTTCTCAGCGGCCTACGCGACGCGTCTGGATTTTTAAAAGTATTTCTCCACTGCCCTCTTCAAAATGGCGGCCGCGACGGCCACAGAAGAGAAGGACTTTCCATGAAAACACGGTAAAAACAATTATTTCTTTGCTGAGAAAAAATATATTTCTTATCTGACTTTATAGCACAAGGTTTTTCTGAGCTTAACCGGTTCAAATGGTCAAATCTGCTGGATTAAAAAAACTATTTCGACATTTGTCCTCCCCAAAATGGCGGCCGCCATTTTGAAGAGGGCAACTGGCGAAACAATTCTTTTTTGACCATTTGAACCGGTCAAGCCCAGAAAAACCTTGCGCCACAAAGTCAGTGACTTTATAGCACAAGGCCCCTCCGAGCCCAACCGGCTCAAATGGTCAAATCTGCTGGATTAAAAAAATCATTTCGCCAGTTGCCCTCTTCAAAATGGCGGTTAGCGTGTTAGCATTAGCGTCCGCTAGCATTGGTAATACATAAGTGCTTTTGAAATTGTGGACCTGAATAAATCAATAAGTGCTTTAGAAATAGCTGAACTAATTTTTGGATTAGCGCTGCCCAGCATTGTGTAAAAGCAAAACTATCTGATTTTTTTTTTTCATTCATACAACCTTTATTTATACAGGTTAGTCTCACTGAGTCACAAGGACTCATTTACAGAAGAGACCTGTAAAATGGAACTGGAGCAACAGCTCTGAATATTAAGAATTTGTTTTATTAGTTTTCAGTAACTGAATAAAAATAGCATGACCCGAAAATTAAGGGGGACTTGTAAAGTAACGAGCATTTTGTTTGTTGTTCAACATCTGATACACAAGAAAGTTTATTATTATTAAATTTCCCCAATCCATAAATGTATACATATGAGCTGCTTTGTACCAGAATCAGGGGTGGCCGACCTGTAGGGGGCGCTAGGGCACCGCCCTTCTGGAACTATTCACCATTTTACATTGAAGACTTAAAAAAATGAAATAAAAATGAAATAATAAAAATATTTTGAAATATATGTATATATGTTCTTAGTTGTGTAGGATAAATATTTCATAGGTCATGATGAGTTACATTGTTTCAAAAAACATTGTCTGGTTGGTGACATATTTTTGGCCCCTAGGGACGCAAGAGGGTCCTAGTAGGGTCACCCAAGGCAGATAGGTCCTAGCTGAGGGACCAGACAAAGTGCAACCCGAAGACCCCTTACGATCAGAAAAATAAATGGACAAAATGTTCCCTCGCCCGGACGCGGGTCACCGGGACCCCACTCTGGAGCCAGGCCCGGAGGTGGGGCACGTTGGCGAGCGCCTGGTGGCCGGGCTTTCACCCATGGAGCTCGGCCGGGCACAGCCCGAAGAGGAGACGTGGGTCCCCCTTCCCATGGGCTCACCACCTATGGGAGGGGCCAAAGGGGTCGGGTGCAATGTGGGATGGGTGGTGGCCGAGGGCGGGGACCCTGGCGGTCTGATCCTCGGCTACAGAAGCTGGCCATTGGGACATGGAATGTCACCTCTCTGGTGGGGAAGGAGCCTGAGCTAGTGTGTGAGGTTGAGAGGTTCCGGCTAGAAATAGTCGGACTCACCTCAACGCATGGCTCTGGCTCTGGAACCAGTTTCCTTGAGAGGGGTTGGACACTCTTCTACTCTGGAGTTGCCCCTGGTGAGAGGCGCCGAGCAGGAGTGGGCATACTTGTTGCCCCCCATCTTGGTGCCTGTACGTTGGGGTTCACCCCGGTGAACGAGAGGGTAGCCTCCCTTCGCCTACGTGTGGGGGGACGGGCTCTGACTGTTGTTTGTGCCTATGCGCCAAACGGCAGCGCAGATTACCCACCCTTTTTGGAGTCCTTGGAGGGGGTATTGGAGAGTGCGCCTCCTGGGGACTCCCTTGTTCTACTGGGGGACTTCAACGCTCACGTGGGCAATGACAGTGAGACCTGGAGGGGTGTGGTTGGGAGGAACGGCCCCCCTGATCTGAACCCGAGTGGTGTTCTGTTGTTGGACTTCTGTGCTCGTCATGGATTGTCCATAACGAACACCATGTTCAGGCATAAGGGTGTACATATGTGCTCTTGGCACCAGGACACCCTAGGTCGCAGTTCGATGATCGACTTTGTTGTCGTCTCATCTGATCTGCGGCCGCATGTCTTGGACACTCGGGTGAAGAGAGGGGCGGAGCTGTCAACTGACCACTACCTGGTGGTGAGTTGGCTCCGATGGTGGGGGAGGATGCCGGTCAGACCTGGCAGACCCAAACGTATTGTGAGGGTCTGCTGGGAACGTCTGGCAGAGTCTCCCGTAAGACGGAGCTTTAACTCCCACCTCCGGGAGAGCTTTGAACACGTTCCGAGGGAGGCAGGGGACATTGGCCCTCATTCACGAACTGTTCGTACGCACAGATTTGTTCTTAAACTGTGCGTACGAGTGATTTAGGATCATTTGCGGCATTCAACAATTTTTTCGTATCCTACGATTTTTTTCAGATATGAACAAAATTTACGAGTGGTCCAGACCTGTCGTATATTTTAGGAGCGTCAGTCTGCTGTCATCCAGACGGAATTTCTCCACTAATAACTTCATATTTCGTTATTTAGAAAATATTTAGAGTTTAAAAAAGTCACGCACCACAATTGGTCTTGACAATAGGTTCTGTTTGAAGTCGAATTATAATTTTAAATGTAATAATGACTAACGGATTAAAGTATTTAAATTAAAATCAATTTGTTATCAATGCCGTTTTCTAACACTACAATATTAATATGAAGATCTCAAACTGAAACCAACTTAAATTATGAATTAATTTAAGTTTAATTTGTCTCAGTAACGCAGACTTCGGTAACGTAGACTTTACATTGACCTCCTCCTGTTGCAGTCATAGTTCTCAGATAGCTCAATGAGTAGAGCGTTGCGTTGCAATGCTGAACCTTATGGGTTCGAGTCCCACATGGGACAACGTTTTTTTTTTCTCCTTTTAATTCATTCCAGATTTTAAAAAACACAAGAAAACTATTTACAATACAACAAGAAATGAAGCATAAAGTCTTTTTAATCTGGAATGAATAAATAATCTAAAGAAAGAAGGAAAAAAATAGGCATACCTTGTGGGAATCGAACCCACAAAATCTCGATAAGCGGTGCAATGCTTTAACCAGTTAGCCACCAGGACACATGTATATTTTAAGGTCCACATTTCCTATAAACAAACATTCTCTGGCATTAGTTGGTCATTTACTCCCATGAGTGACGCTGCTAATAAGGACGGATTTACTTTTCTCGATCAAGGAGAGCTGAACTTCAATCTTCGCACCTGTACAGTTCTTCTTTTTTACTTTTCGCTGTAATTTTATGCACGAACACGTTTTGCCTCCGAGGCAGGAAACGTAGCCTTATATGGTGTTTTGAGTTGTGGGGATTATGTAAATAACCTCTCCGCGTGCACGCGCAGGTGGTTGGAACAGGTGGGATTCATCATATTTATGCAACTCATTTACACACTTTTCCTGAGGATAGAAGACTTTGTTGAATCTGACGTGGCATGTTCGTACGAACACTTCGTACGAACAAAAGTAGGAGAAATTTAGGATAAAAAAACGAACATTTTCGTGAATGAGGGCCATTGAGTCCGAGTGGGCCATGTTCCGCGCCTCTATTGTCAAGGCAGCTTATCAGAGTTGTGGCCGCAAGGTTGTTGGTGCCTGTCGTGGTGGCAACCCTCGAACCCGGTGGTGGACACCGGCGGTGAGGGATGCTGTCAGGCTGAAGAAGGAGTCCTATTGGGCCTTTTTGGCCTGTGGGACCCCGGAAGCAGCAGATAGGTACCGACAGTCCAAGCGGCATGCGGCTCGGGTGGTTGCTGAGGCAAAAACTCGGGCGTGGGAGGAGTTCGGAGAGGCCATGGAGAATGACTTCCGTACGGCTTCGAGGCGATTCTGGTCCACCATCCGGCGTCTCAGGGGGGGAAAGCGGTACGCGACCAACACCATTTATGGTGGGGATGGCGTGCTGTTGACCTCAACTCGGGATGTTGTGAGTCGGTGGGCGGAGTACTTCGAAGACCTCCTCAATCCTACTGGCACGTCTTCCACTGAGGAAGCGGAGCCTGGGGACTTTGGGTCGGGCTCTCCAATCTCTGGAGCTGAGGTCACCGAGGTGGTTAAAAAGCTCCGCGGTGGCAGGGCTCCAGGGGTGGATGAGATTCGCCCTGAGTTCCTTAGGGCTCTGGATGTTGTGGGGTTGTGTTGGCTTACGCGACTCTGCAATATCGCGTGGACATCGGGGGCAGTTCCCTTGGATTGGCAGACTGGGGTGGTGGTTCCCCTATTCAAAAAGGGGGACCGTAGGGTGTGTTCCAACTATAGGGGGATCACACTCTTAAGCCTCCCTGGTAAGGTCTATTCAGGGGTTCTGGAGAGGAGGGTCCGTCGGATAGTCGAACCTCGGATTCAGGAGGAGCAGTGTGGTTTTCGTGCTGGTCGTGGAACACTGGACCAGCTCTACACCCTCAACAGGGTCCTGGAGGGCGCGTGGGAGTTTGCCCAACCAGTTTACATGTGCTTTGTGGACTTGGAAAAGGCATTCGACCGCGTCCCTCGGGGGGTTCTGTGGGGGGTACTCCGGGAGTATGGGGTACCAGGCCCATTGATATGGGCTGTTAGGTCCCTGTACGACCGGTGTCAGAGCTTGGTCCGCATTGCCGGCAGTAAGTCAGGCTCGTTTCCAGTGAGAGTTGGACTCCGCCAAGGTTGCCCTTTGTCACCGATTCTGTTCATAACTTTTATGGACAGAATTTCTAGGCGCAGCCAAGGTGTTGAGAGGATCCGTTTTGGTGGCCTTAGAATCGCTTCTCTGTTTTTTGCAGATGATATGGTCCTATTGGCTTCATCAGATCGTGATCTACAGCTTTCGCTGGAGCGGTTTGCAGCCGAGTGTGATGCGGCCGGGATGAGGATCAGTTCCTCCAAATCCGAGGCCATGGTCTTGAGCCGGAAAAGGGTAGCATGCCCTCTCCGGGTCGGGGATGAGGTCCTGCCCCAAGTGGAGGAGTTTAAGTATCTCGGGGTCTTGTTCACGAATGAGGGAAAACTGGAGCGTGAGATCGATAGGCGGATAGGTGCAGCATCCGCAGTGAAGCGGGCGCTGTACCGGTCTGTCGTGGTGAAGAGAGAGCTGAGTCGAAAGGCAAAGCTCTCAATTTACCGATCGATCTACGTTCCCACCCTCATCTATGGTCATGAGCTTTGGGTTGTGACCGAAAGAACGAGATCTCGGATACAAGCGGCTGAAATGAGTTTTCTCCGCAGGGTGTCTGGACTCTCCCTTAGAGATAGGGTGAGAAGCTCAGTCATCCGGGAGGGACTCGGAGTAGAGCCGCTGCTTCTCCACATCGAGAGGAGCCAGTTGAGGTGGCTCGGGCATCTGGTTAGGATGCCTCCTGGACGCCTCCCTGGTGAGGTGTTCCGGGCATGTCCCACCGGGAGGAGACCCAGAGGAAGACCCAGGACACGCTGGAGGGACTATGTTTCTCGGCTGGCCTGGGAACGCCTTGGGATTC
This sequence comes from Garcialebias charrua, assembly GCA_038048925.1. Taxonomy (NCBI): domain Eukaryota; kingdom Metazoa; phylum Chordata; class Actinopteri; order Cyprinodontiformes; family Rivulidae; genus Garcialebias; species Garcialebias charrua. Next base: position 48,233 of record JBBPBX010001909.1, on the reverse strand, counting down.
CCCCAGAGGAGCTGCTCCAAGTGGCTGGGGAGAGGGAAGTCTGGGCCTCCCTACTTAGGTTGCTACCCCCGCGACCCGACCCCGGATAAGCGGAAGAGAATGGATGGATGGATGGATGGGACGCAAGAATCTAATCCATAGACTCTAGTTAAAAATGGCCCATGCCGGGGAGGTGGGGGGGCTGTGGCTGGGGTAATGTGTATTGGAGGCTCTCACATGGATGGTTCTGTGCTGTTGGCCCAGGGGTGTCTAGGCCTATTAGGTGTGTGCCCTCCATTGCATGGGGTACTCTCACTGTGGGTGGACTGGTCGGTTCCTTTCTAGGGGTGGGGGTGCGCTCTTGGTCGCCGTGGTGCACTATCTATGGCTTTTTGGGCACTCCTGGCTGATTGTCCTTGTTGGAGCTTAATGGCTTCCTTGGTTGAGGAGCTGGATGTTGGACTGGGGATCGGGTTGGGGGGTCTGGACGGTTTCGGGGGGTTGGGTCGCTGGCCTTGGTTCTGGTCGGTCCATGGGGCTATGTGCCTGTCCGTGGCCTTGGTCCCTAGTAGTGCGGCTGCCACCTGTTCCTAGGTATCTATATTGTAGCCTCCCTCCCTTGGTAGATCTCAGAGAATGGGGTGCCTATTGGGGTCAGTGGGGGAGCTGGCCCCCTGGGGGGGAGGGGGGGGGTTGCCATTTCGGTTCTTTCTCCCCATCCTGACATCTTCCTCAGCCCACTCCATCACACCACCACTCAGACAGGGCCTTGGGGTTCAGGTGCACTACTGATCTGCGGGGAGAATCTTCCATCTTCATGCTTCATGGAGACCTGGGCCCCAATTTTATTATACAGCCTAGACACTTACTTATAACATTATGATGACACATGCATTCATAGGGTCTAGAGTGGGCATACAGTAGCATATAGGAGGTGGGATGTGTAATCATTCTCGCCTCTGGGACCAGTGCCCACTTTCATATGTAACTTGTAGACATTTAGGGTTCTGGGCAAGGGTTGGGGGTTGGTTGGGGTTGGGGCCGGTGCTCTGGTTCTCCCTGGGTTGTTCAGATTTTTTGATCAAGGTTCCTGGTTGCGATGGCCAGCCCTGTGACCGGGGTGGCTGCCAGCTTTTGGCGGGGGTCGGCTGTGGTAGTGTGCATGTGGTCATTGGTGGTGTAGGGCGCCAGTCGGGGACGTGACTTCGCTTTGGCGGAGCGTTGGCTGGTTGGTCTGTGTGACATTTGCGGTAGGGGGTGCTGTGTGTGTGTGTACGTAGGTGGCGTGCCAAGGCTTCTCCAGGCCTGTGGTGTAGGGTTCTTGGTGTGGTGGGCTGCAACTTGCTGTGGTCAGTTGCAGCTCCCTGCTACTCTGGCCCCTGGCCTGGGGTCAACTTGCGGTTGATGTCGGTTGGGTAGGGTGCATGGTCATGGTCTGTATGTGCCTGTTTATGTCTCAGGTTGGTTTTTTTTGTGGCCACCTCTCTTGGATCAATTTGGGGCCTCCATTTAATGTGGGGTCTACTTCCCCCTGTTGCGCCCCCCTCCGGTGGCAGGCCCCCCTGCTGCCGGTGCATTGGTGGCTCTCTGCATCTGGGCTGGGTGATTGGGTGTGTGCCGGCTCACCCTGGTGGCTGTCTGCTGGGGCCTAGGTGCCCTGGCTCTGTCGGGCCTCTGTTGGGAGGTGGTATGACCTCGGTGCTCTGTGTCAATGGNTTGGGTTTTGGGGCCCTTCATTTAATGTGGGGTCTACTTCCCCCTGTCGCACCCCCCTCCGGTGGCGGCCCCCCTGCTGCCAGTGCGTTGGTGGCTCTCTGCATCTGGGCTGGGTGATCGGGTGTGTGCCGGCCAGCCCTGGTGGCTGCCTGCCGGGGCCTGGGTGCCCTGGCTCAGTCGGGCCTCTGTTGTCGGGTGGTATGACCTCGGGGCTCAGTGTCCATGTCCGGATCTACTCTGGGGGGCGTGTTGCCGGCGGGGCCTGTGGGCTCGTCGTTGCAGCCTCCTTGGTTTTTTTGCATTGTGGTTGCTAGGGATCACCTAGGACTTTCCTTTGCTTCTCTCTTGGGGGGCTCAGTTGTCCCTGTTAGGAGACTCCCGGGGCTCCGGGCTTGGGGACCGCTGTGTGTCTGTGGCTCCTGTCCTCTCTGTGTTGCCATCATGTCCTGTGGGGTTGGTTCTGTTGGTCCCCACATCCACTATTGAACATTCTTATGGAGAAATCTTATAGTGACAAGCATGCTCACACAGGTGCATAGATTTAGGTGTTCATCAGATACACACACAGTTGGGTTGTGGTGGCCACTAATCAAACTCAGAGAGTCAGAGATTCTTCATTGTCATTCTCATCACATGTAGTGATGAAACAAGATTATGTACACAGGGTCCCAAAAAGTTATGGTGGCAGTCTTTAGGCAGATGGGAACTGTCTCCAGGGTAAGTGAGGTGTTAAAGATGTCAGCCAGCACCTCGCAGAGCTGATCGGCACATTCTTTCAACACTTTCCTGGGGATGTTGTCTGGGCCGGTTGCTTTGTGAGGGTTGATCCTCCTTACTTCTGCTGCGGTCACGCTGAGATGCTCTTCATCCGGTGGTGAGGTAAGTCTGGTGTGGGTGGTCTGTTTGGGTCTTCAAAGCGTGCATAGAACTTGTTGAGTGTATCTTGCAGAGATGGGTCTTTGGGGCATTGTTCGCACCTGCCTTTATAAACTGTTATGCATTTAATGCCCCTCCACATGCTTGGTGGGTCTTGTGAGGTCAACTCACAAGATCTTAATCCATATCTACAACTTGTATTACCATGTATCATATGAAATACTTTCTAATGATGTTATTTGTATCATTATACTGTATATGTTGTTTTGTTGTTGTGGTTTCTCGGTTTTGTCTTTTTTTTCTTTACGCAGGTCTAGAGGCAGACTTCAATGATGTTGATTTGTGTTCTCTTTATAACTATCTCTTCTACTCCTATCTCCTTTCTCTTTTACCCCTTCTCTCACTTTTCTAGCATTGTTTTCTTCTTTGTCTTTTCATCCCCGGGTCCATTGCATCTTAAACAAACCTAAAAGAAAAAAAAAAGAAAAATGGTGCATGCACAGTTATTCCGCGATGCTACAAGAGAATAGGAAGATTCTGGGCGCAGATATCAGCGCCCGAAGCACGTCAAACGAAAGGTGTACCCTTCAGTACCTATTGTGTACTTCCAGTATTTTTTTTTTTTTGTGGTCCGGGAACAGATTGCTGCAGTGACACAACCAGGCTGGCTGCAGGTAGGCTTTAAGCCATTGAAAGCCCTTTATCTAATGCCCATTTCCCAGTTCTTGTAAGGATTGTGCCTTCCTTGTCTGTTTTCCTGCCTGTCTCTTGTTAATCATCCCCAATCTGTCTCATACCCAGATGTTTGTAATTTGTCTTGTCTTGTCTGTGATTATATAAACCCTGTTCTGTGTCTCAGTCATTGTCGCCGCATTGTCTGGTATCCCCTGTGTCTCTCGCTACTGGTTCATGTAAGTGTTTCTGGCTGCCATGACAGTGTTTTGTTTATTATTATTAAAATGTTTATTTTTATTTAACTTCCTGCCCTCTGAGTTTCTGTCTGCCAGGGGAGGCTCGCCACTAGGGGGCGCCCGGGTGCCGCCCCTTTGGAACTTCTGGACCATTTTAAATTGAAGACTTTAATCTTTTTAATAAAAATTAAATAATAAAATAAAAAATTTACAAAATATATGCATATATGTTTTTAGTTGTGTAGGATAAATATTTTATGAGTAACGATGAGTTATTGTTTGTTTCAAAAAATGTTTTCTGATTCGTGACGTTCCTGTTTTGTTTGGGGCGCTCTGAGCTTATCCATTTACTCTAATTATAACTGGCGCATGCGTACTGATGCCCCGACCTTACAAAATAATGGGATAATGCTGGGCACAGTTTTCACCGCCCTGGACGTCTAACGTGAGCTCTGCCTACCGATCACGTGTTTCCGGCGTTTTTTTATTTATTTAAAAAAAAAAAATTGTATGGAAAATTTGCCGTGTGTCAGTGACTCAAGGAGGCATGCTCAGGTAAGTTTTAAAGCCCTTTATCTAATGTCTATTTGCATTTCTGGCTGATATGCCTCTCAACTTATAGCTGTTTGTGAAAAAAGCCTCCAGCTGACTGTTAATCTAAACGTGGCAACTGGTTAGTTTGTTAGCTAACATGCTAATGTTAGCCTAATGCTGATATAATGCCTCTTTTCCACCGCTCGGCTCGGGTTGGATCGGCTCAGATCGGCTCAGTTCGGGTCGGGTCACATCTATGTTCTGTTTCCACAGCTTTTTTGTACCCCTTCTGTGGGCGGGGTCCAGAATCCTACTCGTCTTACCACATGGTGGCAGTAGTGTTCCCTCAAGCTATTTACTACAGTACTAGCCACCACTAGAAGAAGAACACAATAAAGGCTTTGACAGAATGTTGTGAAAGAGATGTCATGCTATAATGAGTACCTCATGAGCTGTAATCTTTAAACCCAATTCATAATCCTACCTTGTTGCCTTCTTTAAACCCATGTATTTTCCAATTTAGTATTTTTACAATAAAGATGTATTAAAGCATATTTTATTATTTAGTTATGCACAAGGTGCTTGATAAAGTTGCAAAACCATATTTGTCTGAGCTGCTTCAACCTTCCTGCCCTCCCCGTTCTCAGATCAGCTGAGCAGTTGCTGCTGACAGTCCTCAAAACTTTTTAAATCTTATTTAAAAACACACATTTATTCCTTGGCTTTTAACACGAGATCTTATCTTTTATGGCATGTTAACACACCTGCAGTAAGACTGGTATATGTATTTATTTTTGTATGCTTTTTATAGTTTTTAATTAACTTGTCTTTTATGTTATTGTACAGCACTTTGGTTGACCCTGTGGTTTTTAAAATGTGCTTTATAAATAAAGTTGATTTAAAACATCACACTGTGATCTTTGAAACTGCCAGAGTTTCCCTGGTAAAGTTGCTGCTGGGTGGTAGATGGGTAGATGGTAGATGGATGGTCTGTGAATTCTTTAACTTTAAACTGTCCAAAGGACTTTGGCCACTTTTAATTTTTGACTTTTTTTGTATGACTTCATCCTAGAACCAAATAATTTATAACGTAATAACAGTTGAGCAGATTCTAATAATCTTTATCTTATGATTCTTTAAAGGTCAAATGCAAATGGAAAGTTCTCTTAACTTCCAGTATGGATTTAAACACAATACACACTTCACATTATAAAATAAGTTTAGGAAATTGAATGTTCGAGGACACCACTTAAGAAAATATAACGTTTAATAGGAAAAGTTTGAAGTGACAAACAGAAGTAACAAATTTCCATCTGGTGTCTCACGTCTTCCTCCAGAAGATGACACAGGTTGTTGAATTCTGGTGATTTTCTTCTGTTGACTGTAAAAGAAAAATGTGATTAATTTAGTCCAGAAACTGTTTTTTTTTTTAAACAACACAGTGTGATCACAACATGTTCATATACTGACTTTATCCTGTTGGAGTTATTTGAAATCAAATTCAATGTTTTATAGACATAACTGTGTCAAGCTACCTCCATTATTTTTCTCCCTTGTACTTTGTATCACATATCATCAATTATATCAAAAACCACATAGCTGATATTTTTCAAAAAATTATAGTGTGATCACAACATGTTCATATACTAAATGTATCCTGTTGGAGTTATTTGAAATAAAATTCGAATTTTTATAATTTATTTTCGTTGTGCAAGCACAGGTTTGGAAGAAGTCAAAGCGAAACTACTTTAAATGCAGCAGATTTGACCACTACGTGACAATATTAAAGCGTGGTTGAGCTCAGGAACCCTCGTACTATAAAGTCAGCTATGAAATATATTTTATATCTGTTCATTGAGCTACATTTTAAAGACATAAAGCCGCCCGCGCGCCGCGCGTTGCTCGTGGCGAACCTACTTTTTAAAATCCTGCAGTTTTGAGCAATACGTGATTTTATTAAGGACACGTTCAGCTGAAGACCCATCTTTGCTATAAATTTTTTAAAAAATAATTGTTTTTACAGTGTTATTCATGTAAAGTCCTGCCGTGATCGCTTCCCTCACTTCCGTGAAAACAGCTCGAGTCTCCTCCTTCCTACTTCCGGAGCTGGTGAGCTTGCCTCGGCACCCCTCTGAAACCAGCCCAAAAATCTCAAGAAATCTGGCTCGGAGCAGCACGGAATATCCGGTGGGAATGGATGAAAGGGGGTCTCTGCGACGCACATATGACGTAACATCCGACCCGAGCCAACCGGTGGAAAAGGGGCATTATATTACCATTCCTGACTGATATCCTCTCCACTTTTAAGTGGCTCTGAGTTTGTTTGTGATAAAAGCCTTCAGCTGACTGTTTCTAAAAGTGGCAACTGGTGAGAGAGTTTGTTTTGTTATTTGTTTGTTTGTGGAGTTAGGTTGCCAGTGCAAGTTATTATTGTACAGTATGGACTCTGATGGCTACATTTATTTAAATTTGCTTATAAAATATTATCAAATATTAATAATTGTATATACTAAATAAATGTCACTGGTGGTGTTATACTCTTAACACTGTATTGATCTGGAGAATGAAAACAAAGCCCCTTGCAAGTAACTCCTATAGATGTTGTGGACCAGCTGGTTTTAGATGTTGTGGACCAGCTCGTTCTGGAAGTTGTGGACCAGCTGGTTTTAGATGTTGTGGACCAGCTGGTTCTGGAATTTGTGGACCAGCTGGTTTTAGATGTTGTGGACATGCTGGTTCTGGAAGCTGTGGACCAGCTGGTTTTAGATGTTGTGGACCAGCTGGTTCTAGATGCTGTGGACCAGCTGGTTCTAGATGTTGTGGACCAGCTGGTTCTGGATGCTGTGGACCAGCTGGTTCTGGATGCTATGGACCAGCTGGTTCTGGATGCTATAGACCAGCTGGTTCTGGATTTTTGAGTTTCTCCTCTATGGTTTCTGGTCTAAGAACTTTTGAAGTTCTTTAGAAAAACTGACTGTTGAGTTTTCAGTTCTCAGAGTTGTGCAGGTGGTAAGAGGAGAGACAGACAGGTAAGGAGAGACAGACTACTCCTCCTCACCTGTCTCTCCTCTTACCACCTGCACAACCTCCAACGACCGCTACCAGTGCTGTTGACAAACTGTGTCAGCAGAAATTGTGCTACAGTTAGTTGAAGACCACAAGGAGGGAAACGTGTCAGGAGACAGAGGGAGAAGAGGAAAGTGAAGAATGTAGGACTGAGGGTTTCAACTCTAAATGTGGGAACAATGACAGGCAAAGGTAGAGAGCTGGCTGACATGATGCAGGAAGGTAGATGTTTTATGTGTCCAAGAGACTAAGTGGAAGGGCAGCAAGGCCTGCAGCATTGGAATAGGGTTCAAACTTTTCTGGTTCCAGTTCTAATAGACGGGCTCACAGTTTCTGGTTCCAGTTCTAATTGTATTACTAAAATAATGATAACAGAATACGATAGACAGACTACTCCTCCTCACCTGTCTCTCCTCTTACCACCTGCACAACCTCCAACGACCGCTACCAGTGCTGTTGACAAACTGTGTCAGCAGAAATTGTGCTACAGTTAGTTGAAGACCACAAGGAGGGAAACGTGTCAGGAGACAGAGGGAGAAGAGGAAAGTGAAGAATGTAGGACTGAGGGTTTCAACTCTAAATGTGGGAACAATGACAGGCAAAGGTAGAGAGCTGGCTGACATGATGCAGGAAGGTAGATGTTTTATGTGTCCAAGAGACTAAGTGGAAGGGCAGCAAGGCCCGCAGCATTGGAATAGGGTTCAAACTTTTCTGGTTCCAGTTCTAATAGACGGGCTCACAGTTTCTGGTTCCAGTTCTAATTGTATTACTAAAATAATGATAACAGAATACGATAGAAGTTGTCCAAAAATTGAAAAGTGGAAGCAGAACATTCCCATTCTCTTTTCACACTGATGCCTCAAACAAGGTGAAGATGAACCATGCTTTATTAATGATAGTTTTATACAAATGGATACACCTGATATATACAAATAAAAACATGATCAAACTTTTACTTTACTTTACTACAAACATAATTATGCATACTTCTACACATGTTTAAAAAAAAATAACAGTTTATGGCGCCCTCCCATAAAATAAAATGACCAGCCGCCACTGCTGTCTGCACCACTGGGTTTTAATCTTGCTCTCTGAGTGAATCTTGACAGTATGCGGCGACCGTCAAAAAAGCCCAGCAGGCAGAACTATTTTTCTACCTTTTCTCTCGAGTCCATGCGGAGGCATGAGACCGTTTTCCGCTGTGGTGGATTCTCGGTCCAACCCGTGTCGACACAAGAGGTTTTCTGCCAGGAAGTGGAAGTTTTGTCTTCTCCCCTCCGAGTTCTCGAGGAGGAGGGATGGGTTCAGCTCCACGAAGACCGCCTGATGTCCTTCTCTAGTTTGGCTCTTCCTCCAGGTCCACTTGTCGTTTCCGGATGGACATCTGATCAGGATGAGGACGAACTGTGTTTTCTTCCTGTTCCCCAGTCTCCCCGCCACCGTAAAAGTGGCAAAAAGAAGACCCGGAAGTGGTCAACTACACCTCCGTCTTGGCCAGCCGATCAGACTCGGTCCGGCGAATCTGAGTTTTTTGGGTACGACTCCAGCGCTCCAGTGAGGGCGAGTTCCATTGCCTCACCTCCTAGGTTTTCCGGTGAGGGTGGTGACCAACACCTCACTGTCGCTCGCAGCTGCTCGGTCCGGTGAAACCGGTCACAGCGCCTCCATGGGGGGCGGGTCTCATCACCGCTCACTCTTCTTCCCGTTCATCTAGAGATCAGATGAAGGGGGGCCAACCCACAGGTCAGTCAACAGAACAATGTCACTTTACGCCAGCAAAGGTCATCCCAGGTAGTTCTTCTGGGGTGATAAACATTTCTGACATCTATCACATAAACTCTACTCTACAAAGACTGTTTTTCTCAGCTGAAGGTAACACGGCCAGTTCAAATTTATTACTCACACTAGCTGGAAAACTATTGTTGTCTACACCTGGTCTCTTATCCATCCCTGAATATTATCAGCTCCTGAATAAAATTAAGTTTATTAAAGAATCAACACTTAGAGCAGTCCCTGGCCCGCTTGAACTGTTCCTCCCTGTAGGGGTCTCTTCCTCAGCTCTCCCACCACCTGCCGTCTCTCCAGCGCTTACTGTGTCCTGCTTTGAGGGGGTACTAGATGACGCCCCTCATGTCTCTTGTTCCGAGGGGGTCCGGGAAGATGCCCCTCACTTCACCTGTGCCGTGGAAAGTCCTGAGTCCAGGAAGTGTTCCCGGTCAGGTCCTGGACCGCGCCGTTGCCGTCGTGGCAGAGATCAATAGCAGAGAGTACCTACCGACTCTTCGGCTACAGACACCTCACATGGCTCGGAGGCTACAGACTCTTCAGCTCCTGTTCCAGCTCCTGGTCTCTCTTCACATGGTTCTTTGGCTCTTGGCTCTTCGCTTTGTGGTTCTTCAGCTGATTCAACACCTGCAGACTCGATGATGGACTCCTCGTCTGCAGACTCGATGGTGGACTCCTCATCTGTAGACTCGATGGTGGACTCCTCACCTGCTGCAGACTCATTGGCTGTCAATGTTTCGCCCAGTTCTTCGACTCCTGGTTTTGGTTCTTCAGCTCCTAGTTCTCCTAGTTCTTCGACTCCTAGTCCTTCATCTCATGGTTCCTCGACTCTTGGTTCCTTGACTCTTGCTTCTTCGGCTACTGACTCTTCGGTTCTTGACTCTTTGGCTCCTGGTCTTTCGGCTCCTGGTCCTTTGGCTCCTGGTCCTTCGGCTCCTGGTCCTTCGGCTCCTGGTCCTTCGGCTCCTGGTCCTTCGGCTCCTGGTCCTTTAGCTCCTGGCCCTCCGGTTTCTGGCTCTTCGGTCCCTGGTTCCGGTTCTTCGGCTACCGACGAAGATCCAGCCTCAATCAATGAAGACCCAGCCTCGACTGACAAAGAGCCAGCCTCGACCGACGAAGACCCAGTCTCGACCGAAAAAGATCTCAACTCTCCAGCGTCTCTGGATGCCTCTACCTCTACAGAGGGTCCCAGCGCAACAGACGCCTCTACCTCTACAGAAGGTCCAAGCGCAACAGACGCCTCTACCTCTACAGAAGGTCCCAGCGCCGTCGACACCTTCACGTCTACATAGGGTCCCAGCGCAGCCAATGCTTCCACGTCTACGGAAGGTCCTACGCCGCCGATGCCTCGACGTCTACGGAGGGTCCACGCGCAGCCGATGCCTCAACGTCTACGTAGGGTCTCCGCGCCATTGATACCTCGACATCAACAGAGGGTCTCCGTACCACAGATGTTTCTACGCTCGACGTTTCTACACCATACGTCTCCAAGCTCGACGTCTCAACGCCAGACGTCTCTACGTTCGACGTCTCCACGCCAGACGTCTCCACCCCAGACGTCTCAACGCTCGACGTCTCCACGCCAAATGTTTCCACGCCAGACGTCTCTTCGCTCAATTTTTCCACGCTTGATATTCCTTGCTTGATGTTTCCATGCTCAATGTTTCCTCGCTCAATGTTTCCACGCCTGACAACGTCTCGACGCCCGACGTCTCTTCGCTTGACGTCTCTTCACTCGCCTCGCCGCCTCCAGACGTCTCTACGCTCGCCTCGACGCCTGCAGACGTCTCTACGCTCACCTCGATACCCCCAGACGTCTCAACGCTCGTCTCTACGCCTTCAGACGTCTCAACGCTCGTTTCTACGCCTTCAGACGTCTCAATGCTAGTCTCTACGCCTTCAGACGTCTCAACGCTAGTCTCTACGCCTTCAGACGTCTCAACGCTCGTCTCGACGCCTTCAGACATCTTAGCAACAGTTTCGACGCCTTCAGACGACCTTGCACTCGTCTTGACGCCTTCAGATGTCTAAGCACTCGTTTCAATGCCTTCAGACGTCTCAACACTCGTCTCGACGTCTTCAGACGTCTCAACACTCGTCTCGACGTCTTCAGACGTCTCAACACTCGTCTCGACGCTTTCAGACATCTCAACACTCGTCTCGACGCCTTCAGACGTCTCAACGCTCGTCTCGACGCCTTCAGACGTCTCAACGCTCGTCTCAACGCCTTCAAACATCTCAACGCTCGTCTCAACGCCTTCAGACGTCTCAACGCTTGTTTCTACGCCTTCAGTCGTCTCAACACTCGTCTCGACGCCTTCAGACGTCTCAACACTCGTCTCGACACCTTCAGACGTCTCAACACTCGTCTTGACGCCTTCAGACGTCTCAACACTCGTCTTGACGCCTTCAGACGTCTCAACACTCGTCTTGACGCCTTCAGACGTCTCAACACTCGTCTCGACGCCTTCAGACGTCTCAACACTCGTCTCGATGCCTTCAGACGTCTCAACACTCGCCTAGACATCTCCAGACGTCTCTACGCTCGCCTCGACGCCTCCAGACGTCTCTACGCTCGCCTCGACGCCCCCAGACGTCTCTACGCTTGCCTCTACGCCTTCAGACATCTCTACGCTCGTTTCTACGCCTTCAGACGTCTCAACGCTAGTCTCTATGCCTTCAGACATCTCAACACTCATCTCTACGCCTTCAAACGTCTCAACGCTTGTCTCTACGCCTCCAGACGTCTCAACGCTTGTCTCGACGCCTTCAGACATCTTAACCGTCTCTACGCCTTCAGACAACCCTGCACTCGTCTCGACGCCTTCAGATGTCTCAGCACTTGTTTCTACGCCTTCAGTCTTCTCAACACTCGTCTCGACGCCTTCAGACGTCTCAACACTCGTCTCGACGCCTTCAGATGTCTCAACACTCGTCTCGACGCCTTCGGACGTCTCAACACTCGTCTCGACGCCTTCAGACGTCTCAACACCCGTCTCAACGCCTTCAAATGTCTCAACACCCGTCTCGACGCCTTCAGACGTCTCAACACTCGTCGACGCCTTCAGACGTCTCAACACTCGTCTCGAAGCCTTCAGACGTCTCAACACTCGTCTCGACGCCTTCAGACGTCTCAACACTCGTCTCGACACCTTCAGACGTCTCAACACTCGTCTCGACGCCTTCAGACGTCTCAACACTTGTCTTGACACCTTCAGACATCTTAACACTCGTCTCGACGCCTTCGGAAGACTCTGCTCTCGACTCGACGATGCCTGAAGACGTCTCTGCGCTCGACTCTTTGAAGCCTTAAGACAACTTTCTGCTCGGCCCTTCGATGCCTGAAGACAACTTTCTGCTCGACTCTTCGACGCTTGAAGACAACTCCTTGCTCGTCTCTTTGACGCCCGGAGACAACACCCAGTTCGACTCTTAGACGCTCGAAGATAACTCCCTGCTCGACTTTGACGCCCGCTGACTCGTCACCTGCAGACCGCCCGCATGCTGATTCGTCACCTGCAGACCTCCCGCATGCTGACTCACCACCTGCAAGCTGCCCACATGCTGACTCGCCCCTTGCAGGCCGCCCGCATGCTGACTCGCTACCTGTAGGGCACCCGCATGTTGACTCGCCACCTGTAGACCACCCGCATGCTGACTCGCCACCTGCAGACCTCCCACATGCTGCCTCGCCACCTGTAGTCCGCCCGCATGCCGACTCCTCGCTTGTGACCTCTGATGGATGGCCTCCCGGCCGTCCCCCTTGAGACTGCTTGTCGTGTGACCTCTGATGGACGGCCTCCCGGCCGCCCCCTGAGATTGCTCGTCGTGATGGACGGCCTCCCGCCTGAGAGTGTTCCTCATGATGGACGGCCTCCCGGCCGGCCGCCTAACCGACCATTGCCTGATGTCGGTCTCTTGGTCACCCTCTTTGGTCTTTTGATGATTTCTTAGGTTTAGTCTTCGTGTTTAGTTTCCATAGTTTTAGGTTTAGTTTTTGTGTTTAGTTTCCACGGTTTTAGTTTTGGTCTTTGTGTTTACTCCCAGGTCTTATCCTGCCAGTTTTTTGTTTCTTGCCCTTATGTTTCCCTCATGTCCCTTTGTCTTCCTCGTGCCCTCCATCCTTGCAGTTCCTCCCTCCGCCCGCCCTTGGTTTTTTAGGTGTGTTTCTGGTGATGCCAGGGGGCGCCTCTTGAAGGGGGGGGTACTATAAGGATTGTGCCTTCCTTGTCTGTTTTCCTGCCTGTCTCTTGTTAATCATCCCCAATTTGTCTCATACCGAGGCGTTTGTAATTTGTCTCGTCTTGTCTGTGATTATATAAACCCTGTTCTGTGTCTTAGTCATTGTTGCCGCATCGTCTGGTATCCCCTATGTCTCTCGCTACTGGTTCATGTAAGTGTTTTTGGCTGTCACGACAGTGTTTTGTTTATTATTATTAAAATGTTTATTTTTATTTAACTTCCTACCCTCTGAGTTTCTGTCTGCACCACTGGGTTTTAATCTCGCTCTCTGAGTGAATCCTAACAGTTCTGACTGATATGTCTCTTAACTTTTAGAAGTCTCTGTTTTTGAAAAAGCCTTCAGCTGTGTATTCTAAAAGTGGGAACTGGTGAGTTTATTTCTGGGTCTAGCATACTAATGTTAGCCTTGATCTAATGCCAATATTATTATCCAATAATTCTCAGTCAGATCATCTGGACAGTTTATTTTTATAGAAACATTTCACCCTCCATCCACAGGGCATCAGCAGTCAGAGGAGTTCCATTAAACTGTTTTCCCACCAAGCAATAAACACCTTAAGTTGACCAACCAGTTTGCTTGAGCCAAGATTGTTTCTAGGGGCCGTACTTTCCATTGTTGACTCCTCTAAGACAGGTAGCCACAGCCAAAGTGGTTCAAGGCAAGAAAGTTCATGCTCAATAGTCCAGGTACCAAATCAAATAATTCACAGTCGGGTTATCTAGACAGTTTCTTTTTTGGATTTGTACCTGGATTATTGAGCATGAACTTTCTTGCCTATATTATTACTGTAGGAGTCCCATTGTCTACAACCCTCTCCAAGATGGCCGCCAATTGACACCAGCTGATGGCCATCCATCTAATGAGGAACACCTCTACTTAAGGCTGCAGTCCAGTGAGATCCAACGCTGGAGCATTGTGCCTCAATCGGTATTTATGCCTTCAGCCAGATAATGTGTATCTGATAAAATACTTACCCAGTGATCTTGTGCCTGCAGTTTCCTGTGAATCCTGGGACCTTGTTCGCTGTCTGCCAGTTCTACCTTGTTGCCACTCGCTTGCCAGTCCTGCACATTCCTGCCAGTGTCTGTCGGTCTTGCCTGCCATTTGGTCTAGATTTTCCCCATCTACTCTGGAGCCCTGAAGTCCTCCCTGAACCTCATCCCAACATCCCCCTGTAAGAGAAACAAACAAGACATCAGTTTTGACTCACTTATCCTACCAGAAGGATCCTGACCCTGTTCTCTCTTTCAGGCGCTCCAGGAACCCCAAGTGTTTCACCTTGTAAATAATAAATACTGTTCATTTAACTCTGAGTTTTGCTTCTGTTCTGGTCTTGTACCACTCTGGGTTCAGTCGGTCATTACAATTATGTTGCCATTCCTGACTCTCAACTTTTAGATGGCTCTGTTTGTGAGACAATGTTCAGCTGACTGTGTATTCAAAAAACTGGAAATGGTGAGTGAATCGGAGGTGGATGAGATTCGCCCTGAGTTCCTTAGGGCTCTGGATGTTGTGGGGATGTGTTGGCTTACGCGCCTCTGCAATATCGCGTGGACATCTGCAGTTCCCTTGGATTGGCAGACTGGGGTGGTGGTTCCCCTATTCAAAAAGGGGGACCGTAAGGTGTGTTCCAACTATAGAGGGATCACACTCTTAAGCCTTCCTGGTAAGGTCTATTCAGGGGTTCTGGAGAGGAGGGTCCGTCGGATAGTCGAACCTCGGATTCAGGAGGAGCAGTGTGGTTTTTGTGCTGGTCGTGGAACACTGGACCAGCTCTACACCCTCAACAGGGTCCTGGAGGGTGCGTGGGAGTTTGCCCAACCAGTTTACATGTGCTTTGTGGACTTGGAAAAGGCATTTGACCGCGTCCCTCGGGGGGTTCTGTGGGGGGTACTCCGGGAGTATGGGGTACCAGGCCCATTGATATGGGCTGTTAGGTCCCTGTACGACCGGTGTCAGAGCTTGGTCCGCATTGCCGGCAGTAAGTCAGGCTCGTTTCCAGTGAGAGTTGGACTCCGCCAAGGTTGCCCTTTGTCACCGATTCTGTTCATAACTTTTATGGACAGAATTTCTAGGCGCAACCAAGGTGTTGAGAGGATCCGTTTTGGTGGCCTTAGAATCGCTTCTCTGTTTTTTGCAGATGATATGGTCCTGTTGGCTTCATCAGGTCATGATCTACAGACAAGACAATCCCATAAATGATAATGTACAAAATAAAAAAAAATAAAAGGTAGCAGAAAGAAGAATAAATCTCATTATATCTGCCCCTTTTTTCAAACAATCAGATTAAACAATAATAATCTTCCACCAACAGTACAAAATGACTAACTCTTTCTAATTTTCTAACTAATACAATACACAATACGTCATTTCATATATATATTTTTAACAAATTCATTTTGATCATTTTCTTAAATGTAAACATTGACTTGGCATTTTTAACTACATTCTCCAAGCCATTCCATAATCTAATTCCCTGGATTGAGGTAGAACGTCCCTTCAAACTAGTTCTGAATTGTGGTTTTATAAACATCTCTGTCCCCTTAAGATTATAACAACTTTGTCTTTTAACAAAATGCATTTGGATATTTAAAGCTCGTAGCTCCCGAAGTTTTTGGCAGGATGGAAAAAAGCCTTTCAGTGTGGTCAAAAGATAGTAGGTAAGTACAGTCAGTGTATGAGCAGGACAGGAGGCTTGTAAATATTCAGGTATTAGCTAAAGCTAGCCTAATAGGAATCGTCCCATATTTGGCTGTTAAATAAATGTTGCCTCCCCTAGACGTGATTTGTTTAATATTTTTATGAATATTTGATACGTGTCACACACACATCCACACACTAAGTGTAAGAATCACCTAAATAAAACTCAGGAAACATTAACACAGGAAAGCAAAACTGTGGTGGCAGTTCCCAGCTATGTTCCAATGCAGTGCTGCAATTTATTCACTCATATGTACATTTATTACATAAATGTACATATGAGTTACATAAAATTACATAAAAGCCCCTTCTGAAGAAGAGTAATCTAGATCCTAGTGTTTTTAATAATCATAGACCTGTATCCAACTTACCATTTTTAAGTAAAATCTTAGAAAAGATTGTTTTTATTAAATTAAATATTTTTTTAAATGATGCCGGTATTTTAGAAAAGTATCAATCTGGTTTTAGGACGAAACACAGTACAGAAACAGCCCTATTAAAAATTGTGAATGATTTAAGGTGTAATCTGGATTCACACAAGCTCTCAGTCCTTGTTCTATTGGATCTGAGCGCAGCCTTTGATACAGTAGATCATCAAATTCTTTTAAATAGATTACAACACCTGGTCGGTCTTTCTGGTACTGTTCTTCTGTGGTTCAGCTCCTATCTCACAGATAGAACATTTATGGTAAGTATGGATACATGCTCCTCACAGATCCATGAAGCTAACTATGGTGTACCCCAAGGCTCTATTTTAGGCCCCCTACTTTTTAATTTGTACATGCTGCCGCTTGGTGGAGTCATCAGGAGCCATGGGATAAGTTTCCATAGTTATGCTGATGACACACAGCTATACATCTCATTATCTCATGATGACCCCCGGCCAATCACTGCACTTTTTAATTGCATTACAGACATAAAGTCCTGGATGGCACAGAACTTTCTCCAGCTAAACCAGGACAAAACAGAAGTTTTAATCATTGGACCTGAGGTTCAAAAAGAAAATACAATTCAGAGATTACAATCTCTGTCTTTACAACCTTCTAAAAAAGTAAGAAGCCTGGGAGTTATTTTTGACTCTGAGCTTACTTTTATTCCTCATATTAAACAAATAGTCAAAACAGGATTTTATCATCTAAAAAATATAGCCAGAGTCCGCCCTCTTCTTTCTCTGACCAATACTGAGACTTTGATGCATGCTTTTATTTCTAGTCGTTTAGACTACTGTAATTCACTGCTTTCTGGTCTCCCTAAGAAAAATTTGTCCAGCCTTCAGCTGTTACAAAACTCTGCTGCTCGTGTGCTAACCAAGACCAGAAGGCAGGCTCATATTACACCTGTTTTAAAATCATTGCATTGGCTCCCTGTGCGCCTCAGGATTGATTTTAAGATTCTTTTAGTGGTTTTTAAATGTCTCAATGGTCTCGCACCATCTTATCTTGCAGAGCTGCTATTGCCCTATGAACCCCCGCGAACATTAAGGTCCTCTGGTACTGGACTACTAACAGTTCCAAAAGTCAGAACTCACACTTACGGTGAGGCTTCTTTCCAGTACTATGGCCCCCGTCTGTGGAATAGTCTGCCGGAGAACCTGAGGGCTGCAGAGAATGTTGTTGTTTTTAAGAGCAGGCTCAAGACCCATCTTTTTAACTGCATTTCCTGAACTGGTTCATCTCTGTTCACTCTATACATTTTCCATACTACTGTATTTAATTTGATTGATTGATTTTATTTATTTTGTGTGTGTCGTTGCTTTAATTTTGTGAGTTTATTGTTTTATAATTCTGTACAGCACTTTGAGCTGCTTTTAGTATGAAGGGTGCTTTATAAATAAAATGGATTGATTTATGTACATTTATTTTTTATGTGTGTATCTCCTCAGTGTCACTATAGCCCTTAGACTCAAAAAGGTTGGTGACCCATGTTCCCAACCTTTTTGGCAGAGGGACACCTGAGTTTAAATGTCTTATTTAATATCACTACAGTGGTGTGTGTTGTGATGTATCTGGTAAGTCAGATCAGATGGAATGTCCAGTCAGTAACTGTTATCCAACAAGGAGATCATTTAAGTTAAAGTTTCATTTCTATTGTGGTTTGACTGCTGTATTTTTAATCTACTTAACACAAAATTAATGTCATTCAGCTGTGAGGATGGAGAGAAGGAAGAGAAGATGACAGAGGAATCAGGACAGACTGGGGAAGGCAACAGGTTGGTCTAATGCAGGTGGAAGTGAGGGAACAGCTACTTAATCCCAAGCAATAACATGTAAACATTATTTTTAAAAACTGTATTAAGATCTGTAATTTTTACAACTAATATATAATGCTTTTTTGACCATATGACTTAGTGCAGAATGCCACAGACAAAGGGTGAAGGAGACAGACACGAGGTCAGTGATAGAGGAGACAAGTGATGACATCAGGTAGGAATAATTACATTAGGGAGGCAACAAAAACCTATACTGTATACCATGATGGTTTGAATTTCTGATGACCATCTTTCATTGTCTTCTTTCACGGAAAGTAACAGTTTAAATGTCATAAATGTTAAAACTCTGACATGGACTGCAGGCTGTTAAGATTTCATATTTTCGCTACATAAAATATTGAGCACTGATTACCACTATTGTTATATATTTTTACTTTATTAAACTTCTTATTTGTTTATGATTGGAATGATCACCTGATATAATATGTAACATTAAAAAAATCTGTAATATTGCTACTGTATTTTCTAAGTGCATGACTAAGGGAGGAAAGCTGTATGAGGCGGCAGGAAAAAAAAAGGGGGGGGGGCGTTGATGTTTTCGCATCCACCTCAAAAATATGTAGTTGCGCCCCTGGATAGCATCAAGGATCGGCTCTGAGCCCCTTCTTGTTTGCTCTGGTGATGGACCGACAAACAGATGAGGTCAGGCAGGAATCCCCATGGACTATGATGTTTGCAGATGACATTGTGATCTGTGGTGAGAACAGGGAACATGTGGAAGAGAACTTGGAGAGGTGGAGGTATGCACTTGAAAGAAGAGGAATGAAAGTCAGCCGTAGTAAGACAGAGTACATGTGTGTGAATGAGAGGGAGGCCAGTGGAACAGTGAGGCTACAAGGAGCAGAGGTCACAAAGGTGCAGGACTTCAAGGACTTGGGGTCCAGTGGCGGCTGGTGATTTTTTTTATGGAGGGGGGCGCCATAAACTGTTTAATTTTTTTAAGCATGTGTAGAAGTATGCATAATTATGTTTGTATACTGTAAAGTAAGTTTGTTCATGTTTTTATTTGTATATATCAGGTGTATCCATTTGTATAAAACTATCATTAATAAAACATGGTTCATCTTCACCTTGTTTGAGGCATCAGTGTGAAAAGAGAATGGGAGTGTTCTGCTTCCACTTTTCAATTTTTGGACAACTTCTATCTATTCTGTTATAATTATTTTAGTAATACAAGTTCATAATATAAATAGAATTGTGAGGGTCCAGACTTAAATAAGGACAAAGGTGCTGGTGTAGATTCTCAGTCGTCCAGGACATGATAAAATCAAAAAAGGCATTCAATACAGAACAACTGGACTTTATTTGTAACAAACAAGACGTTTCGCTCATCATCCGATAAGCTTTCTCAAAGGTGTTCAAAAATCCACCAAATAATTCAATTTAATAGTTCCAAAAATAAACTAACAAATAATTAAATTTCAATGAAAAATAAATCAAAAGATAATAACAAATTTGGGCCCAACTTAAACAGGTCAACTGAAGTCTAACAAGGAGGAATGATTCCAGATTAGATTTTAAATAACTGATTTATGGGGAAGAAAAATGATCTATTTTACTGTGATTATGTTATTTCAACAACCTAGTAAACAAAACAACTTGATATTATATATGAATGTTATAATATAATGTGATACGATAAATAAGACTGACTTAGTATTAAGTATTAGAGTACATAAGTACATAAGTATTAGACATATGATTATTTTATTATTAACCTTGTGGTGCCCAGCCCACTAAACACAGGGATAACAGTTATATTTGTGCTTTTTATCTGTAGAACAAGAGAGTTTGCAGGCTGTCATAACACTGACCGTCATTATTTAACATGAGCATTATTGAGCATGCATCAGGGTACTTCCATGGCACATTTTTATCTGCAAAGTCAGCTCCAGCTGTTTTGAGCTCTGCTCCTCCTGATGCAGCTCTTCATCATGGACCCTAGCTTCTACTGCATCTGGTCAGCTGCTACTTCTGCTGCAGCTGCTGCATCAGGTCTGCTGCTCCTTCTGATTCATCTGGGTCTGCTTCTGCTGGCAGCTGGGGCCTCATCAGGTCTGCATCAGAGATCTCAGCTCCTCATTCTGGGGAGCTCTGCAACTGCTTGGGTCTGCTGCTCCTTCTGATTCCTCCTCCTGCTGGCAGCTGGGGCCTCAGCTCCTCATGTTTGCATGGAGCTCTGCTCCTCTGCTTCAGCCTCTGATTCCTTCCTCTCTCTGGGCGTTTCAGGCTGCACCTAATAAAGAGGAAGCAACCACCCCACCTGCAGCACTTCAATGACCCACAGCTGCAGCCAATTAGCCTCCTAAAACACCACTGAACACCACTAAACAGCTCATTCCTCTGGCCTGAATGAAAAGACATCCCCATGGGGATGTAACAGCAACTCTTTTTGGAGCAGTTTGTTCACTAGTTTTCCAGCTGCACCATGAGTGAGAATGACATCTGTGATATAGACCTGCCTCTTGTGTGCTATTAAAGTTTGGGTGTTTCCTATTGTGAGGCCCAGAGTGCCTTCATTGGGTTTAACTCACACAATGTTAAGACGGTAGTCACAGAATAGTCTCAGTTAAAAAAATTCATTATTACAGCCTCATACAAAATCTGTGAAGGTGATATCGGCATTGGATCGGTATCGGCCGATACCCAGAGTTAAGTATCGGATCGGAAGTAAGAAATGTGGATTGGTGCATCCCTAACTGCAAGAACTGCAGCCGTCAGTTCCAACCTGGGAATTGTAGTTTGCTTAAGAGGGTAACTCTAGCTTTTCCCAGGATGAAAGCAATATGTGAGATGTTATTGTTCTCCAGTTTTAAATATGACACTGTTTCATAGCCATCTTGACTTGAGTCAGAAAAATGAAGAAGTTGTGCTTTTTCTGGCTTTCGATGCAGCTTGGTTTGATGCAACGTTCCACTTTAAATTTTGAAATCAGCTGGAGATCCTCCAGCCAATCACACCACTGCTTAGAGAGAGAATTGGGAATAACTTCATCCCATTTCAAATTTTTGACAACAACGTTCTTGTAGCAACAGTTTAGCTGGCATACTAAAGGAGGCCAGGTTTCCCAAAGGATCGTACAGTGAGCTGGGGTGGGCAATATGGCTCAAAAATTATATTGCGATATTTCAGAGTATTATCACGATAACGATAAATTTTGTGATATAACCCAAAAAAAAAAAAAAATCAAATGTATTTATTTGACAAAATTAACTTAACATGTTGCTTTGCAGTATTATATAAAATTTTAAAAAACAACAAGGGGTAATTTTACTGAAATTACTTTATTTAGTAAAGTATTTAGTCTCCAAGTAAAACTACACCTGCACTTTAGTTTTTGTGGTTTTTTTAATCTATATTTTGTGCAGACTTTTTCAATCTAAATAACAGATCATTTTTAAAGTGCAGGTGTAGTTTCCTAAAACAACTAGCCTAAATAAAATGAAGCTTAAGATTTTTTGAGCATAAATGAAACATACAACAAATTATATGTTGCCTTTAAATGAGCTGTAACTTCTACAAGTTGATCAGCTGACCTTGAAACTTGTTCATGTTTCAGCTTCATCTGTTCATGCAGGAACGTGTCATTCCTCTGATTCATTTTTTTAACTGATCTGTCTCTGATGGAGTGACTGTGGAGCCGCGCGTGTTTGTAACACAGTTTACAGTGGGGACACGCAACGAAAGACATGCAGCACCGCGGCTGCTCAGAGCGGAGCGGGGAGGGGGAGGGGGGGACATTTGAGCTGTCTGTGCCTGCAGAGCAGGGGGGAGAGAAGCTGAGACACGCGCGTTGTTTTTAACATTTTAGCTGTAACTAATTAGCGTTTTACATCAGTACAGACTGTTAGAGGGGAGGTACGCAGTTGTTTAAAGCGCTCGGGTGTTAAGGGGCGGGGCGCCCTGACGTATTACGTCATGAAATTAGCATATCATGATATAACTTTTTTGCCTGGGCAAGCTTTTTATACCGGTATTACCGGTAACGATATGATATGGCCCAGCCCTACAGTGAGCCAACCACAGACAAAATGCCCCTTCTTGTCTGTGGGCGGTCCTGTACGGAGGTTCTGAACTTGAACTTATAAGTTTCGATGCACCACTGTAAACCCAATGCTCTGTCGACTGGAAGTTGATCTTTGTCCAAATTCAGATTCTTGATTTCTTTTGCTCTCCTTTCCTCTGGAATGGACATGAGCACTGTGCGACTGTTGCTGACCCATTTTGAAAGCCTGAATCCTCCTTTAGAGCAGAGGTCGGTCAGCCTGTTCACCATGTACACTGCATCTTCTTTTGTGGGAACAGATTTTAAACAATCAACTACACAAAAGTTATTTTTGATTGTATCAACCACTTCAGCAGGAAACTGTTGTGCATTGTCATCAGCAGTTCTTTGCCAAGCATAATTTGCACAGCTAGGAGAAGACACTGCTCCAAACAAATGAACCAACATCCTGAACTCCTGTGCAGGCTTTACAGTGTCACCATGATTCCACCACAGGAAACTGAGAAAGTTTGTGTTTTTCTGAGACATAAACTTGGTGAAACATGGCATCAATGTCAGCCATTAGTGCAACAGGCTCTTTTCTGAATCGTATGAGAACTCCAACCAGAGAGTTTGTAAGATCAGGTCCCTGTAGAAGCTGGATGTTCAATGATGCTCCTTTATAAGTTGTTCCACAGTCAAACAACTCTCAACTTGCCTTTTGTGTGATGATGCACTCCATGATGAGGAATACACCACACTTTTCCATCACTCTTCTGTAACTCATCTGCAGGTACAGTTTCAGCATATCCTTATAGCATGTTGTTTACACTTGCAAAATATGTTTCCTTGTGGCGAGCATCCTTTTCAAATCTCCTTCTGAGGCTCTGGAGGAGGTTATTTGGCAAGCTAGGACTTTTTCTCGTAAAAGGTAAGTCAATATGATAATGATTTCTAACAAGTTTTGTTGAGCTACTAACAATGTCCATGAAATGCAGATCCGCTCTAAACATTTCAGCTTTCTTCTCTGATAATCTTTCATTAAAGTCATGATTGTACTGTTTGACCAGCATCTCTGTAAGATGTTCAACAGAGATCCTATTGGCTGTTACAACAGTGCAGTCATTTCTATTTCTGCTGTTACTTCCAGTGCGCAGGGGACCATTTATGACCCAGCTAACTTTGGTTTTTACAGCATAGGGTTCACCATCCACACTGTTTATCAACTCATATGGTTCTAAAACATTTGAAGCATCAGTTCCTATCAGAAGTTCCAGATTGGCATTAATGTTGTGAAACTTGACAGGTTTGAGATGAGGCCATTGATCAATGTATTTTTGTTGGGGAATGTTCACTGTAGAAACTGGCATGATACTTTGAGTCAAAACATCTGGAAGCTCCATGAAACGGTTCGGTGCACCCATGTGTACCGTTACACCCCTACCATCTTCTGTCTGCATATGCATTAACACCAACATATTACTACAAAACCAATTTTAAAGGCAGAAAAAAATTCAAGTTATTCTGTTCTGAACAAAGGACTACCTGTGATTTGAGAGAGGTGTGAAGGAGGCGATTTATGTAAAAAGAGAGAAACCATCGTTAAACAGAGGAGGAGGTCTAAGATTTCAACTTTCAAAAACTTATGGCGCGGCCCTGGGTTTGGTTCCCAGGCGTCTCACACCTGATGAGAACAGAGGAGCTTTGTTTGTGAATTAGACCAACAAAGACTTTGACAGGTCCCTGCTATCAATGGGTGAAGTGTGACTTGTCATTTCACATACAGTAGGATGTGTGTGTGTGTTCTGTAAGCTCTGTTTTCACACACTGAACTTTGAATGGGTCACAGGTACGTGTTATCCCAAGTATGTGGGGGTGTTAGTTTCCAATTTAAATATGTTGGTGCGTGTCAATGGCTTGTCCTGTTATAACTGCTTCCCCTGACTGTCTGCTATCAATTGATAAAGCTCCTCGGATGAGAAGCGAAACGTCTTGTTTGTTACAAATAAAGTCCAGTTGTTCTGTATTGAACGCCTTTTTTGATCTCATGACAGATTCAAACTTAGGACAACAGAACAGGCAATAGTTGGCATATTTGCTTTTTCTGCAGGCATATAACTTAGTTACTGGCTTAAAGTTTAAGGAGAAGTTTAGAATGAGAAGGAGGAAAGGTGAAAGATGGAGGGAGTAGTGTGAATGTGAGTTTAACCAGGAAGCATGGCAGCTCTCCGGCCGATCTCAGCTACAACGTCGGTACGACTTGGCAAAGCATCTGACGACTTTGTTACCTCGTGAAGATGGTTAATCCCCCTTGGTTCCACTGGTCAGTCTGTCTACCGTTTTTAGCGTCCCCAGACGTCTGCTTCAACTCGAACAAAGCAACGGCATTTCCTGGTTTGATCTTTCAGAATAAAACTTTACTTGTAGGAAAATTCATTCGAAATGGAGCCTTTCAGCTCAAAAAGCGGACCCATAGCCAGCGGTGCTATGAAGTCCCAACTGATGACGTGTCATTGGTGCTCAGACAACGTTCAAACAGTTCTTAGATGAAAACTCACATCCTAGTCTCATCCGCAGACTGAAGGGCTCAAACAGGAAGTGGAGTCTTAAAAAGGGAGGTTGACCCAGTTAAATCCCTCTCGCTTATTGGTTGTTTGTCAGAAAAATGGGAGTGAGTTTGTTCGGGTCAGAGAGGTGAAATTCTGAAGGTTATTCAGGATAGCAGAGAGAGATAGTGTTCAGAACAGCCAGACTCATAGTCACCAATTCTAAAGCTATTTAGATTAGGCTCTGATCCACATGGCAACCTTCTTAAAACAGCTCTGAAAAGCTCAGCTTGACATAAATTTCAACTTTAGGCAGCATTCTGATTCATGCGTGCACATATTAAGAATACATCAGCCTATTAAAGAATGAAGATGATCATTCAATATATTGAAAAATAACACTTGTTCATATGAATAACACAAGGTTATGCCTTGATTATATCTGAATCAAACAAGTAAAAATAAAGAGAGTCTTTTCTGAAGTCTTGATTGATATTACTTAAAATAAAACAGTGGTAAAATGTCTGCAGGAATGAGTGAGAGGTGCTTCAAATATAGTTCAGAGACATGTTTAAGTGTATCCGTGACCAGGGATCTGATCCACTACAGTCCCCCCTTTTGGAAGTCATCGCCTGTCCATGGGAATGAGTAACAACACAAAAGGATACCATCAAATGTCTCTGATCTTGATGTAATCCAGCAAGTGGAAAGAATCAAAAATCAAGTCAAGAAGAAGAAAAAAATATATATTCCCATATCGATTGACGGTAATACCAATACGAGAATCTATGGGGTATTCTCAAGAGGAAAATGAGGGGCACCAGACCCAACAACAAAGAAGAGCTGACAGCAAGCATCAAGGAAATCTGGGCTTCCATATAGGGCTGGGCCATATCATATCGTTCATGATAATACCGGTAAAAATTGCAAAAAAAGTTATATCATGATATGCTAATTTCATGACGTAATACGTCGGGACGCACCGCCCCCTTAACATCCGAGCGCTTCAAAAGACCAAACCGAGCTACGCACCTCCCTCCACCTGTTGGTACTGTTGCAATTAGGGATGTCCGATAATATCGGCATACCAATATTATCGGACAGATATTAGCATAAAAATGTATAATCTGTAAATATCGTTATCGGTTTCTCTTCCGATAACAAAAGTCCGATAAAAAAACTTCGGGGTTTGCAACCTGGCAACAACGCTTGGGGTCCAGAGACGTTTACCGGCGCTCGATTGATGACATCATCAAACTGCACAACGGCTACCTCGCTCTCGCTAACATGTCCGTGGTTTGGAATTATTTCAAGGTCTCGCCTTTGGATGTTAAATTTGCTATTTGCAATGACTGCAACGCGTTGGTTATGCGCGGAGGAACCAAGACGTCTTCTTTTAATACCTCCAATTTAATATCGCATCTTAAGAAGAATCACTCCGAGGTACACGCAGCATTTCTAAAGCTAAACGAGGAAAAGAAGCAACGCGGACAGGCTGCATCGAAAAAAACTGTCCAGCTATCGCTTAATGAGTCCACTTGGAACAAACAAAAATACAGTAAGGACCACCCTCGAGCAAAAGCTATAAATAAGAAAATCATGGAGTGCATCGCGCTAGATAACCAGCCATTTTCGATCGTGCAAGATGCCGGATTCACAAAACTTGTTGAGTTCCTCGAACCACGCTTTGCCATGCCCAGTCGCAAGTATTTAACTGATGTTTGCCTACCTGAGTTATACAACGTGATTTACAGACATGTTGAGAAGCTAATTTCTGAGGCTGTGTCCATTAGCTTCACCACCGACATCTGGTCTTCAGATGTTAGCCAAGTTAGCATGCTAAGCTTAACTGCTCAATGGCTAGATAAAGACTTTGTGCTAAAAAGGGCTGTGCTTCATTCTCAAGAATGCCGTGGTTCTCATACGGCAGAAGCAATCACATCTGCGTTTGAAAAGATGTTTGAGACATGGAAAATCCCCAAGGAGAAAGTGCACGTCATTGTAAGGGACAACGCGCGCAACATGGCTAAAGCTACGTCGGAGTTTGGTGTGTCAAGTTTGCCTTGTATGGCGCACACCTTGCAGCTCGTAGTGAATGGAGGTGCCCTGTCTCAACGTAGTATAGTAGATGCTTTGGCTGTCGGGAGGCGAGTGGTCGGCCACTTCAAGCACTCACCACTTGCTTACAGTCGTTTTGAAGATGTTCAAAAAGATCTCAACATGCCTGTTAAAAAGCTGCAACAGGATGTACCCACTAGGTGGAATTCCACCTACTACATGATGCAAAGCCTGGTGGCACAGAAGAGGGCATTAAGTGCATATTCTGCTGATTATGAACTCCCCGCAACATTGACAGCTACTCACTGGGGAACCATGGAGAAATTGACCAGCTTACTTGAACCTTTTGAGCAGCTAACCAAACTCATCAGCTCTGCAGAGGCCACTGCTGCAGACGTTATCCCTGCTGTGGTGTCTCTGACACGCCTGCTTGCCAAGACTGATGAATCAGACAAAGGAGTGCAAACAGCCAAAAGTACTCTACTGACAGCTGTCAGTAATCGATTTAATGGTGTGCAAAGCGAACCACTGTATGTCGTTGCAACCATGGTTGATGCTCGTTACAAAGATCGTTATTTTAACACTGATAAGAAGGGGGAAGCACGGGATATGCTGCTGAATGTTGTGGATGAAATGGCTGCTGGTAGTAATGATCAGCAGGATGAGGCTGCAGGTGCCAGCACAGATGACCCAAACCAGGAGGACCAGGAACCCCCACCTAAGAAGGCCCGAAATGAAAGCCTACAGGACATGTACCAAGAAATCCTTGTGGAGAATGATGTCACAGAACGAGCAACTACAGGTGAAACAGCCTCACAGGTGAGTAAATAAAAAACTTTTAATAGGCTTAATTTCATTCACTGAGTGTTTCATATTAAAATGTACACAAAATGAAGAAAATAAACACTGGACTATAATTCTACTTTATTTTTTATTTTTTTAGGTATATGCATACCTGGGAGAAACCACCATCCTGAAAAAAGCATGCCCTTTGAAGTACTGGAAGTCCAACCAGGCCCGCTTCCCTGCTCTTGCTCGTGTTGCACGCAAGTACCTCACTGCACCCTGCACCAGTGTGGACAGTGAGCGGCTATTCAGTGCCGTCTCACATGTCATCAATGAGCAAAGGAATCGCATACATTGTGACAATGCCGAGATGCTTATTTTCATTCAGAAAAATCTACCTCTTACTTCAAATTAGACCTGTCACATAAGCAAGTCAGCATCAGTCTTTGAGCCTCATTTGGTTTGCTTTAAAAGTAGGCTATGGTTACTTATTTGGACTGAAACTGTATCTTTTGTGCCTTATTTTTATTTGCACATTTTTATTTGCACTAGTTATGGCCAGTTAAATGGGCTCATCAAAGGACTATTTTCTAATCTGAAAGGTCTGGACTGAAACTGTGTGCCTTTCCGTTTTTATTGCACACCACTTTGATTTAGCGTCTTTTTGATTTTGCTCATATGGAGCAGGACTGATTGAGCCGAGTTTATAATTTCAATGGCTGTATGGCCAAGTGATGGGCAGCCAAGGCTGTCCATATTTGTGCACTTTTGTTTATTTTGTTCGCAGTTTACCTCATTTCTCAAGTGTTGTTTGTACCTCATAGAAATGTGCAGTTTTCAAAACAAAATGTTATTGTTGCCAGCCACATTTTATTTAACAATGAAAAATTATAGTTGGCTGTACATTTTATTTATTTTAGTTGACATTACATGTTCCAAGCACTTTTACAGCTACAATGTTTAATTTTATTTCAGTCAAATTTTTCCTAGCTATAGTGTGTATTGCCAGGATTATCTCAGGGAGAGCATGATCCAATCTGTTGTTTAAGAATTTTTTTTTAGAAATAAATATGGTAGTTTTTCTACAACTTCAGTTGAAATGGTTCTTATTTTCTACAGATTGTTTGCCTATGGAATGTATCCAGTGGGGCAACACAATAAAGCAGACAAAATGTCCCTGACAGGAGATATATAATTCTACCTTAATATCGGTTTGTAATATCGGTTAATATCGTTATCGGAAATTAAGTGGTAAACAATATCGGCATATCGAATATCGGCAAAAAAGTCAATATCGAGCATCTCTAGTTGCAATGCTAGCTAAAATGCTAAAAACGAACAACTCGCGTCTCAGCTGTCTCTCCCCCCTACTCTAAACTGCACAGGTACAGAGAGCTCGTCCCCCTTCCCCCTGCCCCGCGCTGCTCAGCGTGTGCGGGCCTCGTCTCTCCCTCGCTCTAAACTGTGTCTCACACAGTCTGCTCAACAGATCTTAGGCTTCATTTTACAGTATTTAGTTGTTTTAGGAAACTATAAATGCACTTTAGTTTTTGTGGTGGAATTTGATGATCTATATTTTGTGCAGACATTTTCAATCTAAATAACAGATCATTTTTATTTATTTATTTTTATACTTGGAGACTGAATACTTTACTAAATAAATTTCAGTAAAATTACCCCTTGTTGTTTTTTAAAATTTTATATAATACTGCAAAGCAACATGTTAAGTTAATTTTGTCAAATGAATACATTTTATGTATTTTGATTTTTTTCACATATTTATGAAATGTTTTTTTTCCCATTATCTTTTATGTTGTTTTTCTTAAATATGTAAAATGAATAAAACTTTAAAAACGTTAAAAACGTTGATTTTTTTTGTTATCTCACGAAATGTATCGTTATTGTGATAATGCTCTGAAATATCACAATATCATTTTTGAACCATATCGCCCACCCCTAATTCCATAACTCCCAGGCAATGCCACAGGCTGATTGCCTCAATGCCACGTCGCATCGAGGCAGTGATTAAGACAAAGGGATACCCAACCAAGTATTGAAGACTGACATATCGTTTTGAAATATTTTTTTTGCGCAAGATTTTTTTTTTGCGCAAGATGAAGGCAACTGGCCGTGCTATTGAGAGACGTGTAAAATCATCTGGTCTGTCTGTGCATAAGCAGGCATATAAAGAACATCAGAAAGCATACGCCTATTCTCTTAAAGAAGCACGCTCCAAATATTATTCTAACATCATCAACACCTGCCCTGGAAACTCTAAACAGCTCTTCTCCACAATCACTCGTCTGCTTAATCCCATTAAGCAAACTCTTGAGGACTCTGCTCAAAAATGCGACCTGTTTCTTTCATCTTTTAAAACCAAAGTTGACACTATCAGATCTCAGCTCCACAACCTCCCCGTTCTCAGTGTGCCACCCACCCGTCTGCATTCTGGGACCCTAAACAGCTTTGACGAAGTTGTTCAGAGTGAGGTGGAGGCCATCATCAAGAAAATGAAGCCTTCATCCTGCGCCCTGGATCCTTTCCCCTCGTCTCTCATAAAAACCAATCATTCTGCAATAGGCCCACTTATCACTCAAATAATAAATCAGTCTCTACAATCTGGTCATGTTCCACTGCCTCTAAAAACCGCCATCATTAGGCCTCTTCTGAAAAAATCTAATTTGGATCCCGACATTTTTTCTAATTACCGCCCAATTTCACACCTCCCTTTTCTGTCTAAAGTGCTGGAAAAAGCTGTTGCTGCTCAGCTGCAGGATCACCTACAACAACACTCCCTGTATGAGAAGTTCCAGTCTGGATTCAGGGCAGCTCACAGTACAGAGACTGCATTGCTGAGGGTTACCAATGATGTCCTCTTGGCTGCTGACACTGGCTCTCCCTCCATCCTTGTCCTCCTTGACCTCACTGCAGCCTTCGACACTGTGGACCATAGTATCCTCCTCCACCGTCTTCATGTGGAGGTCGGTCTCTGCGACACAGTCCTGGACTGGTTCAAATCTTTCCTCTCCAATAGGCTGGAATGTGTTAGTCTTGGCAACGCCACGTCCCAGACAGTTTGTGTCTCCTGTGGTGTCCCTCAGGGGTCGGTTCTGGGGCCCCTGCTGTTTTCCCTTTACATGCTGCCTTTAGGTCAAATTATTAATCAGTTCAACATTTCTTTTCACTGTTATGCCGACGATACACAGCTTTACATCAGGACTGGAGCATCCTCATCTTCCACCTTGTCATCTCCATCTTCACTCACTGCCCTCTCTGCCTGCCTGGAGGCAATTAGGGCATGGATGAATCAGAACTTTCTTCAATTAAACTGCTCCAAGACTGAGGCCATACTGATTGGCACCCCTCACCAGGTACAAACATCTCCTATAACAAGACTTTCCTTTTCTGGACAAGACATCCCCCTCTCCACCTCTGTTACTAATCTTGGAATAAAAATGGACTCCAATCTTACATTTGAAAATCACATTAAGCATCTGTTTAAAACTTGCTTCTTCCATCTTCGAAACATCTCCAGACTTCGCCCATCCCTAACTTTTTCCGATGCTGAGAAGCTCGTCCATGCTTTTGTCTCCTCCAGGCTCGACTACTGCAACTCCCTGTTTATTGGAATCCCTGGCAAAAACCTTCAGAAACTTCAATATATTCAAAACAGTGCAGCAAGGATCTTGTTGAGAGTTCGTAAATTTGAACATATTACGCCCATTCTCCATAACCTTCATTGGCTTCCTGTCGCCTACAGAATTCAGTACAAAACTGCTCTCATTACACATCAATGCTTACACGGAACTTCACCAGATTATCTGAAGGATATTCTTATTCCATACTCATCCACCCGTTCGCTGCGGTCACAGAACAGCAATCTCCTTCACATTCCGAGAACCAAATTAAGGACCATGGGAGACCGGGCTTTCAGTGTGGCTGCCCCCCGCCTGTGGAACTCTCTTCCTGACTGTCTAAGAGCCCCACAGTCTGTGGTTGACTTTAAGAGCGGCTTGAAGACCTTTCTTTTCGACCAAGCATACTCTACCTCCTCATGATTCTACTTTTGATCTTAGCTGATATTGTTATTGATTTTAATTGTTTTATTATTTGTTTTATTGTCATTTAATTCTGTTGCTCCTTGTAGCACTTTGAGATTTTCATTAATGAAAAGTGCGTTATAAATTGAATTCATTATTATTATTATTATTATTGAAAGTACCATACTTTGATTGATTTGTTGTGATCGTAATTTCTTTCTTTTTTTTCTATAAAAACTGAGAAGTAGTGTGAGCTGATTTCTCCACAGTACGGTATTCAAATTTTTTGAATTACTGATTTTGTGGGTTTCATGAGCTGGAAGCCCAAATTATGTAAAAATAAATACTTGAAGTGGGCCCCGAATCTATCATCTATTAAAGCTTCAGTATGTAGCTTTTTTTATGAACATATTTCTTCACTCTGTCACTACCTCCTGACAGACTGATGTTAGCCAGGTAATCTCTGAAAAAAAATAAAAAAAATATTGTCCCCTTGCTTCTCCAGGTGGTAAATAAGCATTTCTAAAAAGAAAAGGTGACCCGCCATTTTCCAGCCAATAAAAACAGAGTTTGTAACCAGCCAATAAAAACAGAGCTTGAATTTGAATCAGCCAATAAAAACAGAGCTTGAATTTGAAATTCAACAGACCACAAGGGGGCAGAGCCACATATGGCTCTGAGGGGGAGGGATCAGAATGCTTTGCCTGTTGAAAATATTTCTAAGTGCTGCAGTTCTACAGAAACTGCATACTGAACCTTTAAAGATTAACTTTTTGAATGGAATTATGGAAGTTAAAAAAACTTTTCCATGATATTCTAATTTTTTGGAAAGGGTCTATAGGCATCATCCTTTTTTTAAACTCAGTCCTATTGCTAAGATAATGAAATTCATGTAAAAAAAATTATCACAATGACTTTAGGGTACACTTGACTTTTATTTTAACTTTTTTTTTTTTTACATAATGCCATTGTGCTAAGCAATAGTGATGCTCAACTGCTAGTTTAAAAATAAGACTATTAACTTTACCCAGTGAACAGGTGACATTTTAATAAACACCAACAGTGAAGTGGTGGGGTGGTTACTGTTCTATGATTTAGCGACGGACCTGATCATAACAGAAAATGACCTGGCATCATGCAGCCTTCACAACACTAAATTAAACTGTGCCAGGCAAGTGACACAAAAAACAAACATTTTAGTCCGTTTTGTCAGCCTGCATGTAATTATTAAAACAAAATAATTAACGGGTTCCTTCCTTCATTGGTGCCACAGTTTCTACACTTCATAATTTTTCTTGACCTTTCCTTCACAATCCACTTGGAAAAACATCCATCTCCTTCCCCCATTGTTTTCCTTTCCACTGTTCCTTCCCCATCACTGATTTTAACAATTTTATTTTACAGAAAACTTGTGTTACCTGGGTTATTTCTCCTTCAAGGTATTCTCTATAACTCCATGAAGTGGACCTTTCAAATCTTGGGGTAAAATCTTGCCACGCACAATGCAGACATGCTAGCTTAGATGCTACACACTCTGTTTCTCCTACGATCCCCCGCACTGGTCAACAGCTGAAGTCACTATCATAGTTGTAAGCTAGCGCATGACACAGAGGTGTCTCTGCCCTCCTCTCTCCGCCCTGTCAACAAAAACTTCAAAAGAGATGAGCACCTGCTGAGCCAAGTGAGCAAGGAGGAACATTGTTTCTTAACGTCAAGTCAACTTTATTTGGAGAATCAAAAAGGCGTTCAATACAAGATCAACTGGACTTTATTTGTTGCAGAAAACGTTTCGACTCCTATCCAGAAGCCTTTTTCAATTCAATGAAACAAAATGTGAGAGTTTGGATTTATATCAGAACCACACACCATCATATGTAAATTGCACGCTGAGGTAACACATACAGTACATGTAAATTGACAGATCACACCTTAACAGCAGGGAGTTCCCTTAAGATCTCTGACCGAAGACACAACACTGTATGTAAATTGACCAAAAAACACCTCTCGACCAACAACAGAGGCTTCACAAAGAAACTTTGCTAGTCTAATTCACAGACACGACACCTCTGCTCCCATTCGGTGTA
Organism: Garcialebias charrua; assembly: GCA_038048925.1. Taxonomy (NCBI): domain Eukaryota; kingdom Metazoa; phylum Chordata; class Actinopteri; order Cyprinodontiformes; family Rivulidae; genus Garcialebias; species Garcialebias charrua. The sequence continues at coordinate 14,655 of JBBPBX010001909.1, read as the reverse complement.
AAACGTTTCGGAATCAATTCCAAAACTGAGTTATAAGTCTTGGAAAGTTGAAATCTCAAACCTCCTCCTCTGTTAAGAGAAGGTTTTTCTCTCTTAACATAAAGAGCTTCCTTCACACCTCTCTCAAACCATCTGTGCTCTCGGTCCAAAATTTGTACATTCTAGTCCTCAAATGAGTGAGGAGTTTATTTGGAAAGCACATTTAAAACAGAGAATGTTATCAAAGTGCTTAACAACAACAATGGGAGTAACAACAATGGGAGTAAAATTAATGGAAAAGTACAAAACACTAGCCTGGCCCTCGCCTTCCTGCACAGCTCCGCTCAATTCTCATTTCCCTTCACTGCACAGTCTGGGACTTCTCCCATTAACAACGATTTCTCCGGTAGAATTTTGTTCGGACCAATCAGAGAACAGAAGGGCGGAGTTTTTGGCCCCTAACCCACGCCCCCACCTGTCCCAGCGCAGCCAGCGAGCATTCGCATGTTCTCATTCAAAGCGATGCAGGACTGTTTTATATGTGACACAAATTTATTAATTTCCCCTTCTTAATCCCTTATCTGGAGTTTTCTTTTGTTTTTTTTCCCCAAAAGTCAAGTAATCGCTCCCTCCTCATTCTCCACCCTCCGTTGAGTGAAATGAACAAGGAGGAAATGGCTGAGGTTGTCACGAGAATTAAACTCGGGTTTTACGTTGCTGACCGAGTCCCATCAGATTTTCTGGTCTTTTGGTGCGCTGGACCAGCGATCCATGGTTTTTATTTTATTTTATTAAAATGTTTTATTAACATATAAACACAGAATTTGCGCAGCGAGAGAAAAGCTGCAGGAGGCGGAGCAGTTGTCAGTCAAGTTCACCAGAGCACGGGGGTGGCTCTAGCCGTTTTCGCATTGACCAGCCCTCTATGGCCAGGGCCGGCTCTGGTTGGCCCAGAGCCGGCCCTGGCCCGCCCTCGTTCATTACGCATTATGTGGAGAGCAAGCCTTGAAGTGGGTGGGGTGTTCACTTGACGTGGGTGGAGTGTTCACTTGACGTGGGTGGAGTGTTCTTGTGTGCACGCTTACAGTGTTTTAAGAGAGGACACGCCGCTAACAAGTATTTGTTAGCTGAGTATATATATTAGTGGTTCTGAGTTTAATATTTGTTAATAACTGATCACAAATCAGCTTATGTTACAACGTAAAATAACACGAAGCGCGCACCCATTTCCGCCTTTCAGCGCGACCTGAATGTCATTAAACAATAACTAATATTGTCTAACTGTTGCGCGCAGCCAGAGTTTTAAAATATAACTAATAATCTCTAACTTCTACGTGCAGCTAAAATGTTAAGAGGAGTGATTCCTATATGAGTAAGGTGGAGACCTGATAATCCAGTCTGCTGTGTAGCTCAAAGCGTAAGTGCTCTGTTGTTTTGATCTGGAGAAGTGGGTTCGCGTCCCGCCTGGGACAAAGTTATTTTACTTTTTTTTTTTTTTTGGAGTAAATAAAAAGGAGTTTGCTAACCAAACAAACTCCTTTTTATTTAAAAGAAAATGTGAATTAAAAAAAAAAGTAAAATAACTTTGTCCCAGGCGGGAAGCGAACCCGCTTCTCCGGGACAAAACAGCAGTGCTCTTACGCTTTGAGCTACACAGCAGACTGGATTTTCAGGTGTCTACCTTACCCATATAGGTATAACTCCTCTTAACATTTTAGTTGCACGTAGAAGTTAGAGATTATCAGTTATATTTTAAACCCCTGGCTGCGCGCAAGAGTTAGACAATATCAGTTATTGTTTTAGTTATTGTTTAATGACATTCAAGTCGCTCTGAAAGGCGGAAATGGGTGCGCGCTTCGTTGTTATTTACGTTGTAACATAAGCTGATTTGTGATCAGTTATTAACAAAAATCTAACTCAGAAAAACTAATTCAGCTAACAATTGTTTTAGGGGTTTATGTAGTTAAATTTGAATGAAATACAGCCCTACGGTACTAAGGTTGTTGTTAGAACGAGTCCAGCCCCTGCTGCAAACAATGAATCAAATGTGAGCAGTACATGATGTCAAACTGGGCCCGGGGAGCTAGGCCCGATAGAACCACACCGGAGATGGTTCCATGACGAGTGCGGAGCCGGGGAAAAAAAGGTAAATGCGAACACGCTGAATCCGGGTTAGAAGGCGGGGCGGGGCGGCCCGGGCCAAAGAGGGCTGGTCAATGCGAAAACGGCTTCTGAGGGGAGGGAGCAGAATGCTTTCCCTGTTTAAAATATCCAATGGTTTTGTTCCTCAGCAGAGGCCAACGCCTCCAGCAAGAATCGTTTCTCTATGGAAAAAGTCCAGACCCTTGTCTGAAGCGAAGTGAAGGACAGGGTCTGGTTTTAACCAGGCTAACAAAACACTAAAGAGAAATGATGTCATACATCATGCCACTGACCCCCCACCAAAAACGCTTCGTATTTACACAACTCACGTAAATGACATATTTTAGTTTGAAATCAGTGAATTCAGTGAAAAGCGAATAGTTTGCAGGTATGGACTTAGCTAACTAAAGCATGGGTTAAATTCATTCTTTTATTTCAACAGTTTAATTTTGTGTTCTAAGTTTCATGTGTTTAATACAAAAGCTAAAAAACATATTTCTTGTGTGAATCTCATCTCTTCATTCAGCAGTACCGCACTGTAAAAAAAAATGTACAGGTCACATCACAACTGGAGAGACAAACACCCCCATCATTCAGTGCATCATAGCATCCAGCTGAAAAACTGATTTGACACTTTCAGTCTGCAAGACTTCTCCCTCCTGATTGGGGATGCCCAAAGTCTACAGGCGGCTCATGTTCAGATGTGGAGCGGCCGTGGCACAGTGGTAGTGGCAGCCGACCCCCAATCGGAAGGTTGGAGATTCGAATCCCGCTTCCGCCTGCCATGTGTTATTGGCCCTCATGCAAGAACCGTTCGTACGCACAGATTTGTTCTTAAATTGTGCGTACGAGTGATTTAGGAACATTTGTGGCATTCAACAATGTTTTCGTATTCTAAGATTTTTTTCAGATACGAACAAAATTTACGTGTGGTCCAGACCTGTCGTATATTTTACGAGCAGTCAGTCTGCTGTTATCCAGATTTTCTTCACTAATAACTTTATATTTCGTTATTCAGAAAATATTTTGAGTCTAAAGAAATCACGCACCATACTTATTTTTGACAATAGGTTATTCTGTTTGAATTAGAATTATAATTTTAAATGTAATAATGACTAACGAATAAAAATATTTAAATTAAAATCAATTTGTTATGAATGCCATTTTCTAACACTACAATATTAATATGAAGATCTCAAACTAAAACTAACTTAAATTAGGAATTAATTTAAGTTTAATTTGTCTCGGTAACGCAGACTTTTCCTTGACCTCCTCCTGTTGCAGTCATAGTGCACCGATAGCTCAATGAGAAGAGCGTTGGCTCGCCGTTCCGAACTTTATGGGTTCAATTCCCACATGGGACAACGCTTTTTATTTTTATTTTTTAATTCATTCCAGATTTAAAAAACACAAGAAAACTATTTACAATACAACAAGAAATAAAGCATAAAGTCTTTTTAATCTGGAATGAATAAATAATCTAAAGAAAGAAAGAAAAAAATAGTCATACCTTGTGGGAATCGAACCCACGAGGTCTAGATAAGGTTAGGAGCAGCTAACGGCGCTATGCGTTCACAGTGAGCCACCAGGACGTGTGTATATTTTAAGGTCCACATTTATTATAAACAAACATTCTTTGGCTTTAGCTGGTCCTTTAATCCCATGAGTGACGCTGCTAAAAAGGACAGATTTTCTTTTCTCGATCTCGGAGAGCAGAACTTCAATCTCAGCACCTGTAAAGTTCTTCTTTTTACTTTTCGCTGTCATTTTTATGAACGGACACTTCCTGCTCTCTGAGGCAGGAAACGTAGCCTTATACTGTATGGTGTTTTGAGGGGTGGGAATTATGTAAATAACCTCTCCGCGTGCACGAGCAGGTGGATAGAACAGGTGGAATTCATTATATGTACGCAGCTCATTTACACACTTTTCCTGAGGATAGAAGAGTTTGTTGAATCTGACGTGGCATGTTCGTACGGACGCTTCGTACGAACAAAAGTAAGAGAAATTTAGGATAAAAATACGAACATGTTCTTGCATGAGGCCCATTGTGTCCCTGGGCAAGACACGTAACCCCGAGTTTCTCCCGGTAGGACTGGATGGCAGGCTACCGCTACCGGTGTATGAATGTGTGTATGAATGGGTGGATGGCTGGTGCTGTAAAGTGCTTTAGGGCCCCTCATTGGGCGCTGGAAGTAGGGCTGGGCTAATACTGGTATAAAAAGCTTGCCCGGGCAAAAAAGTTATATCATGATATGGTAATTTCATGACGTAATACGTCAGGGCGCCTCGCCCCTTAACACCAGAGCGCTATAAACAACTGCGCACCTCCCCTCCAACAGTCTGTACTGGTGTAAAATGCTAATTAGTCTTTGCTAAAATGTTAAAAACAACGCGCGCGTCTCAGCTTCTCTTCCCCCTGCTCTGCAGGCACAGACAGCTGTCCCCCCATCCCCCCGCTCCGCTCCAAGCAGCCGCGGTGCAGCGTGTCCACCTCTGTAAACTGTGTTACAAACACACGCGGCTCCACAGTCACTCCATCAGACACAGATCAGTTAAAAAAATGAATCAGAGGAATGACACGTTCCTGCATGAACAGATGAAGCTGAAACATGAACAAGTTTCAGGGTCAGCTGATCAACTTGTAGAAGTTACAGCTCATTTAAAGGCAACATATAATTTGTTGTATGTTTCATTTATGCTCAAAAAATCTTAAGCTTCATTTTATTTAGGCTATTGTTTTAGGAAACTACACCTGCACTTTAAAAACGATCTGTTATTTAGATTGAAAAAAATCTGCACAAAATATAGATTAAAAAAACCACTACAAAAACTAAAGTGCAGGTGTAGTTTTACTTGGAGACTAAATACTTAACTAAATAAAGTAATTTCTGTAAAATTAGCCCTTGTTGTCTTTTAAAATTTTATATAATACTGCAAAGCAACATGTTAAGTTAATTTTGTCAAATAAATACATTTGATTATTTTTTTTATTTTTTTGGGTTATATCACGAAATTTATCGTTATCGTGATAATACTCTGAAGTATCACGATATAATTTTTTAGCCATATCGCCCACCCCTAGCTGGAAGGCGCTATACTGTATAAGTAAGCTCCATTTACCATTTACCGTTACAGCAAACTTCACTTTTTCTTCAAAATACCATACTTTTCGTCCTAAAAGTCGCAGGTTTTTTTTGCCTAATTTGCATGTCTTGCGATTTATATGGCGAAGCGACATATTTATGGACTTTTCCCCATATTTTTAGACCAATTTTGGCTGCGATATGACCTTTTCCATTCATTCTGACAGAAAAAAATGGAGCAGTACCACTTTCGGCCGATAGAGTCCACCGACCGTTCCCAGCTCATGTGTCCGACAGCAGCCTCCTTTGCTCGGACTCAATGTGTCGCAATACGGCCTCCTTCTCGCTGGAGGTCTGAACTACGTGTTACCTCAGGAGTTGGCAGAACTCTTCACCAGCAACACAGAGGATGAAGAATTCAACAGGTTTGAATATAAATAAATAAATAAATAAATAAATAAGTGTTTCTGTCATCATTATGGGCGCGTGAGCGTGTAGTAATTTTAAAGCCGCTTTATTTCATCGGCTTCATTTTGCCATGTTTTAACCGTCAAAGTGCATTTATTAAGAAAAGTTTAGCTGAGACACAATTTTACTATAATGTCAGTAGTGCTGGACAATAATTTAATATCGATATACCGTATTTTCCGTTGTATAGGTCGCACCTGTGTATAGGTCGCATTGTCCAATTTTGATCAATAAATTGGAAAAATCCAGAAATAGGTTGCACCGGTGTATAGGTCACACCTATGTCACCGCCGACGTAACGCGTCATCCACCGCTGACATGACGCGTCACCGCTGAGACAACCCGGCAATATGGACCGAGTGTTTAGCTCTGCTGCAAATGTCTGCTACAGGAGCGCACAGCAAGGGTTTTAAGAAGATTAACACGGTAAAAACAATTATTTGTTTACTAAAAATTATAGCTGACATTATAGCACAAGGGTTAGTGGTTTATTAGCCGAGTGGCTTATTAGCTATTTTCTCAAATATACAGTACACGGAAATAAAACGAATAGGGATGCACCGATAAATCGGCCGGCCGATCGATCGGCTCCAATTTCCTTAATTTGGGGAGATCGGTGATCGGCCGATCTTTAAATGAGAAGCCGATTTTATCTACCGATTTTATCTGCCTCAGCAAAGGTTGGAAAATCCTGAAAATTTAGGGTGCATTTTGACCTTTTAACACCTGAAAATCGGTATCGGCCAAAATCGGAATCGGCAGGTCAGACTTTCTAAAAATCGGTAATCGGTGATCGGCCAGAAAATTGAAATCGGTGCACCCCTAAAAACGAATGCTAACAGAAGAGTCCGTCTCTCAAAATACGAATAAAAAAATCGAATTTTATCTCAAATGTTTCCTCCAGGCCAACAGTTAGTACATTAAAGCCTTATAATTACACTCTGTAAGCAGAAAAAATATACACCGAGTGGTTTCAAAGCTATTTATAACGTAAACAGAAATAAAACCAATGCTAACATAGAAGAGTCCGTCTCTCAAAACACGAATAAAAAATCGAATTTTATCTCAAATGTTTCCTCCAGGCCAACAGTTAGTACATTAAAGCCTTATAATTACACTCTGTAAGCAGAAAAAATATACACAGAGTGGTTTCGAAGCTATTTATAACGTAAACAGAAATAAAACCAATGCTAACAGAATAGTCCGTCTCTCAAAACATGAATAAAAAATTGAATTTTATCTCAAATGTTTCCTCCAGGCCAACAGTTAGTACATTAAAGCCTTATAATTATACTCTGTAAGCAGAAAAATATACACCGAGTGGTTTCAAAGCTATTTATAACGTAAACAGAAATAAAACCAATGCTAACATAGAAGAGTCTGTCTCTGAAAACATGAATAAAAAAATAGAATTTTATCTCAAATGTTTCCTCCAGGCCAACAGTTAGTACATTAAAGACCGTGTAAAGTGAATTTCAACATTTTCTTCAATAAACATTATAAATGTCATAATTGTAATCTTGTAAATGAGTAAAAAGTCTCAAAATTGTAGCTCAATTAATTTTGGAGTTATAGATGAAACTGTGTATAAAGATATGTCTTTTTCAGGATTTTTTAGGCGTGGTTTAAACGGGACCGCGTTTCGTCACGCGGTCCTCATTAGTATAGCCCCACCCCCTGCAGCTCCAGCCGTATAAATTCGCCTCGGTGGAGCCGTTCACTCGCGAATCGCAGATAGCATCAGATAGCAATAGCATAGATATTTTGTTCATTGTTAGCTAGCTAATCAATTATGCCTCGTTCGTGCATCTTCCCTGGATGTCGCAATGGTCAGGGCACCCGTACAAATCATAACATGTTTTTATACCGCGTGGTTTTATACCAAGTATCTGTAGTGCCTGGATAGGTCAATGGATAAAGCGCTTGCCTTCCGTCCCAAACTCCACGGGTTCAATTCCCGCATGGTACAACTCTTTTTTTTTTTTTATTCATTCCAGATTAAAAACACACAAGAAAACTATTTACAAAAACAGCGTAACTCTTGGAAAAAGTAGCTGCTGTTACAGACAGAACTCAGATAAAAACAGAGCAGGTTTACTGGCTCTGCTGTCTGCCTCTCCACAGTCAGCTCAGGAGCAGGACACGAGCGCAGCTGCGCTGAAACCACGCCCACGCACTGACACGCCCCCAGCGTTCCAGGGCAAGGCAAAATCATGTTTTTTCATGATTTTTGAGACTTAATTTTATAAGGTAAACAATGTTTTTAATCAGTCAGATTTATATGGGTGATTAATAACACATATTTATGCCATGTGACAAACTAAAAACACACATTTAATTTCACTTTACACGGTCTTTAAAGCCTTATAGTTATAATTACACTCTGTAAGCAGAAAAAATATACACCGAGTGGTTTTGAAGCTATTTATAACGTAAACAGAAATAAAACCAATGCTAAAAACAGAAGCTAACTGAAGCTAACGCTAATAAAAGATCGTTTTATTTAAAATCTCAAACATCTAATAAAGCTACTCACTTGTCAATGTCCATACAGTGATTACATTCTGAAAGTTTCAGAAAAATCCGCTGAGTGGTTCTTGACTTATCTTGCAAACAAACAACTAACAAACACAGAGCTAAAAGAAGTTACCTCCAGACCAGGAGGCCGACAGAGTCAGTCCGAGCAGAGGAGCTTTTTTTCGGACACATGAGGTGGAAACGGTCGGTGTACTCCTCTGGAAGTGTCCCCCTAGCGGCCGAAAGTGGTACTGCACTGCGCCCCTAGCGGCCGAAAGTGTTACTGCACCATTTTCTGCCAAAGTAAAAAAACTGTCATAACTGAGCCAAAAATTGGTCTAAAAATATGAAAAAAAATCCATAAATAGGTTGCACTGGTGTATAGGTCGCAGGCCTTGAAAAAAACCATAAAAAGGTGCGACCTATACACCGGAAAATACGGTATCTCGTGATATACTTTTATTCAATAATGATTATATGAATTTTAAGCATATTTTCGATATTTCGATAGGATTTTACAGCGTTTTCTTTTTCTGTTCAGGTTGAAGCAGGTGCTTCAGTGTCAACCCGAAAAGAAAAAGCTGCAACACAAAAACGTAAGTATGTGGTGACGTAGATGTTACACAGTACTAGAGTCAAGAAGGCGTTAGCGGTAGCAGGCTAAGCTAATCTCCAACGCACGTTAAATTTTCGCTTCAAAACGAGTGTCCATTACCGTCAGAATGTGACTGAACATAGTTTCACAAGCGAAGAGAAAGAGATGACATTACTGATAAGAGAGGAAAGACTAATTTGTCAGTGTGGAAGTGGTTCGGCTTTCTAAGATCTGTTAAACTGCAGGTTTCTTCTGCTGCAGCGAGGTCTCTTTATGCTGCAAAACGTGACAGAGAGTCGTTCTAACTAGCGGTGGGAACATCTAACTTGTTTAATCTGAAGAGTTTCCACTCGATGGAATATGATGAGTCAGAAGATGAAGCACAATAAAGTTTGAGCCAACGTGTCCCTGAAACTACGGCGTACTGAAACAAACAGCCCCAGCGCTGCATGTTTTGTTTTTTTAATTCATTTATTCAAAATAAAACAAATTTCATCAGAAATAAATAAAAAAACACTGAATGAAAAGGTGCAGAAAAAAGAAAATAGTCTAATAATATCTGCCCCTTATTGAAAAAAATAATAATAACTACAAGTAGGGCTGGGCCATATCATATCGTTACCGGTAATACCGGTATAAAAAGCTTGCCTGGGCAAAAAACTTATATCATGATATGCTAATTTCATGACGTAATACGTCAGGGCGCCCCACCCCTTAACACCCGAGCGCTTTAAACAACTGCGCACATCCCCTCCAACAGTCTGTACTGGTGTAAAACGCTAATTAGTTACTGCTAAAATGTTACAAACAACGCGCGCATGTCTCAACTTCTCTTACCCGCTGCTCTGCAGGCACAGACTGCTCAAATGCCCCCCACTCCCCTCCCCGCTCCGCTCTGACCAGCCGCGGTCTTTCGCTGCGTGTCCTCGCTGTAAACCGTGTTACAAACACACGCGGCTCCACAGTCACTAGGGATGCACCGATAAATCGGCCGGCCGATCGATCGGCTCCAATTTCCTTAATTTGGGGAGATCGGTGATCGGCCGATCTTTAAATGAGAAGCCGATTTTATCTACCGATTTTATCTGCCTCAGCAAAGGTTGGAAAATCCTGAAAATTTAGGGTGCATTTTGACCTTTTAACACCTGAAAATCGGTATCGGCCAAAATCGGAATCGGCAGGTCAGACTTTCTAAAAATCGGTAATCGGTGATCGGCCAGAAAATTGAAATCGGTGCACCCCTAACAGTCACTCCTGTGATGTTTCTCTGCACGCTCAATAACCATGCTGGTTTGTAGCAGACATTGCTTTATTGTTTAAGCTGCACAAATACACTTAACAGACTGCACAATCCTCCACCGCTCGGTTCTCTGCACTTTCTACTTTCACACCTGAACCTGCGCGCCTACGTCACGCTCTCTCTCGCGGTGCATTCACTGGCACTGTGTAATACAGGTAGTCCCCGACTTACGAGTGAGTTCCGTCACTAGGGGGCGCTCGTAAGTCAAAAATTCGTAAGTAGGATCACATAGTAAAAAAAAATATATATATTTATTTTTTTTTTTACTTTATTTTTTTTTTTTTTTTTTATAAATGAATACATGTACAGTACTGGACAGTCACCAAGCACTTAGCCTATCCTAACACAGTTTTTAAAGATGAAGGAATAAGTTGAATTGTCTCCCTTTCACATAAAGGGAGCAAGCTCCCTATGGAGCCTGCAGGGAGGAGGGAGACAATTCAACTGACTCCTTCATCTTTAAAAACTGTGTTAGGATAGGCTAAGTGCTTGGTGACTGTACAGTACTGTACATTTATCTATTTATAAATAAAAAACAATAAAAAAATAAAAATACTGTATATACTGTATATTTTTAATAAATAGATAAATGTACAGTAC
>JBBPBX010001908.1:71327-96347 GCA_038048925.1 Garcialebias charrua | reverse complement strand
ATATATATATATATGTATGTATATATATGTATAGTTATAAATAAACATTTATGTTTATCTTAATTATAGGTACAGACGAGTGAAAGAAAGAGTTCGCTCAAAGGAACATCTCCAGTGTGCGCAGGCTGTCCTAGAACTCGGTGCAGTCTCTGAACCTGAGGTTTTGGCTACACCAATGAGGAACTTCGTCCAACCGGAAGTGGAGGAAGCAGTTCCAGTGTGCACGGTTCAGCAGCAGCAGCAAGAGGGTGCAAATGTCTGTACAGAATATACACCTGTTTCTGAAAGTCAGGTTCAGTTTGAACTGCAGTCATTAAGAACAGAAAATATTACATTATGAAATCAGCTAAGTAATTTTCAATTAAATGTAAAAAGCTTTGAGAATCAACAGTATTTTAAAGGGGACCACACATGCAAAATTCACTTTTTAATGTTTTTTTTACTCAACTTTGGGTATTTACTTCATAAAAAAACAGTCCTAAGGCCAAAAAAATGCACCCAGTGGTTTATTTACTCTAAGTAGATTTATTTTACTGTGATAATTTAGGTTTCGTTTTGAAATCAATCGCGCTTGTGACGTCACAAGCGCTAGGACAACCCACCACAACCTGAGTCCAGCCCCTCACCTAGCAACCCCTGGTTAGGCTCAACCCACTTCTGTATTAAACACATGACTGTTGTTTTTCATGATTTCATCTCATCTTTTGTTTATATGTTCTTAATTTCATGTGTACAGCACTTTGTTGCAGCTGTGGTTTTTTTAAATGGCTTTATAAATAAAGTATAATTGTTATTTTTATGTTTTAGTTCAATTTTTAGTGTATTTGCGATCGCTCCCAACGCGCAGCCGTCAAAAATTAAACGAGCGGACCCCCGGCGTAGGGACCGGCGGCAACGGGACACTGCTTCTGGCGGATGGAGCGGAGCTTCAACTGTACAGCCTCGCTGCAGCCTCGCAGCAGCGAGGACCTTCTCCTTACGGATTAATTTACGGGAGACACTTGGTGAACTTTGTGTTGTCTTGACTGGAACAGCGATAACTCCCAAAATCGCCGCGTGCAACGAGCGGAGCTGGCGAACACCGGAAGAGGAACAAGCTAACATTAGCATCGGATTCGGGTGTTCTCATGCTAAAAGGAGCAGCAAATTGCGGCGCGCTCAGATGGGTTTCGGTAAGTTATCTTAAGCTAGCACTAACAATAAGTCAAATGGGTAATAAAAAAAGAGCTAATTTTAAAACGTTCATTCATTCATTCAACCTTTATTTATACAGGTTAGATACTGGCTGTTACAGAGGGCGTAAACAGTTCTTTGAAGGGCGTGGACTTCAGAACTCGGTATCCGAAACCGGTCGTTCAAAACGAAAGTTAAAAATGGCAGAATTAAAAAGGGTATAATTAATTATCTAAGAATTATTTTGTGTATTAAAATGAATTAATATTGTCAAGATAGCACACAGACATAACATAAAATTTTTAAAGACCTATATGAGGTCTCCTTTAATAATGTGTTCAAGTAATTTAAATTAAAAATGAAAGAAAAACAAATTGTCCATTCGTCTTATTGTATTGAATGTAGACTGTTTTCTAATAATTTATAAATACAGTATACCTTTAGAAAAAAATTTTTTTTTGATATTTTTTGTTTATTGGAATTTTTCACATTTTTTACATACATGAACATTGCACACTGAACATCACTATATACAGAACTTTTGCCTGGGTGTCTTTATTCTAACCAACTTTTGACTTATCTGGTATACAGTAGTTAGATTATTCTCCATTTGTTGTCACTATCTCTCGCCTTTAAATATTGTCCATTTCTTCCATTTTTTGTCCATTTGTGTCTGTTGAAGTCTCAATCGATGCGTCAGTTTCTCCATAATGTAGATTTCTTCTATTATGCCAGTCCATTGTTCTTGGCTCGGGGTGTCCGTCTTTCCCCAGTTCCTCGTAATAGCTTTCTTACAGGCTATTAACATTATCTTGATCAGATACTTGTCCTTTCCCCTTATATTGGTACCACGAAAATTGCACAGATATAGTACCCCACTACTCAAGGGAATATCATATCCCAAAATCTTATTTAGCGTTTCATGTACATTTTCCCAAAATTGAACAATTTTAGAACAGTTCCAAAATATGTGTGCATGATCGGCATTCAAAGATCCACAATTTCTCCAGCACCCCAGATGGGTGTCACTATATGCATTTTTGACTTTAGGTGTAATGAAAAATCTTATTAGATTTTTCCATGTGAATTCCCTCCATATCCGTGAATTGGTAGATGTCTGATGCATTTTCCACATGTCTAGCCAATCTTCATCTGAAATTGTCACATTAAGTTCTGATTCCCATTTCTCTTTAATATACTTAGTTGAATGCTTATTCATCCTCAGTTTTTGATATAAAGTAGAGATGATTTTAATTTTTGTTCCACTAAATGAATTTATCACAATTTGCATCAAGTCATTTACTTCAACAGAGGGATCCCACCTGATTTCTGTTCTATAATAATCTCTTAACTGTAGGTATCTGTAAAATTCGTGGTTATCTAAATTATACTTCTCCTTCAGTTTTTGAAAACTCTCAAGTTCCCCATCTTTCTGAAGAGTGTACCACCCTGTGACTCCCTTGTTGATCCATTGTTTAAACCCTTTATCATATATTGCTGGTTTGAAATCGCCATCATACGCTACCCACCTGAGCATCTTCATTTCGTTATTAATCTTGTATTTTTTCAGTGTTTTAAACCATATATCTAATGTAAAGATTGTAATTGGATCCATATATTTCTTGATTTTCTCATATCTATCTTTGTCCCCGATAACGCTTTGTATTGGATATCCTCCAAATTCCTTCTCTATTTCTTTCCACTTGGCCATATAATAATAATAATAATAATTAATTCAATTTATAACGCACTTTTCATTACTGAAAATCTCAAAGTGCTACACATATATTGAATGCTACACACATTCATAAACCGGTGGCGGCAGACTACCATGCAAGGTGCTTTCCAGTCCTACCGGGAGCAACTCAGGGTTAAGTGTCTTGCCCAAGGACACAACGACACATGGTGCGGGTCCCGGGAGTCGAACCGCCAACTTTCCGATCGGGAGACGACTCCCCTTACCACTACGCCACGGCCGCTCGTAATCCGGTGTGCACCAGCATATAATATGTCTGAGTTGGGCTGCACAAAAGTACTCTCTTAAATTTGGTAAACCCATACCTCCTTTGTCCTTTGGCAGCTGAAGAGTTTCATATTTAACTCTAGGTTTTTTCCCACCCCAAATGAATCTAGATATCATCTTGTCCCATGTCACAAATTGATTTTGAGGAATCTCTATTGGTAGTGCCTGGAACAAGTATAAAAGTTTTGCTTGCACATTCATTTTAATAGCTTCAATTCTTGAATTCAGAGTCAGAGAGTCAGAGAGTCTTTATTGTCATTTGCACCACATGTGGTACATGTGATGAAAACGAGATTATGTACACGGGGTCCCAGTTACATCCAACAACAAATGCAAGAGAAAAACAGTAATAACATCTAGAATTAACTAAGAAAAACATCAACTAGTAATACACTAAGCCTAATATAGTGGAAATAAACAGCAGCACGAACATGAGTTTGTATGAGCAGATGGTCACAGATGAACACAGCAACAAGAAAACAGATCAGCATCAGCATGATGTGATATTTTGCAGTGTTTATTTTTTATTTTATTTTTATTTATTCATGAGTCTAACAGCCTCAGGGTAGAAGCTGTTCCTCAGTCTAGTGGTTCTACATTTGATGCTCCTCAACCTCCGTCCTGAGGGGAGTGGGGCAAAGAGTGAGTGTGCTGGGTGAGTGAGGTCTTTCATGATGCAGGTGGCTCTTTTCCTGCATCTGGAGGTGTAAATGTCTGTGATGGTGGGGAGACTGACTCCAACATCTTCTGTGCAGCCTTCACCACTCTCTGTAGAGCTTTCCTCTCTTCAACTGTGCAGCCTCCATGCCACACGTTGATGCTGGAGCACAGGACGCTCTCCACTGCACACCTGTAGAACGAATTCAAATCTAGGGGTAAAGTAGTCCATCTATATATATCTTTTTGTATCTCCTGGTTTATTTTATCATAATTTGCTTTATACAGTGAAGATAACTCTTTAGTAATGTTAACCCCTAGATATTTAATCTCTTTCATATTCCATTTAATGGGCAATGATTCCTTTATTTCTTTTGTCGGACTATAATTAAATGTTAGAATTTGTGTTTTGGTTATATTTATTTTATATCCCGAAAGGTTACCGTACTTTCCAAAGAGATTCATCAGCTCTGGTATCGATTCATTTGGTTGTTCGAGGAAAGTTATTATATCGTCTGCAAAAAGCCCTATCTTGTTCTTCTCCCTTTATTGTAACTCCCTTAATTTTTTCTTCTTGTCGTATCGCTTGTGCCAGAGGCTCTATAAAGAGGGCAAACAATGTAGGTGATAGACTGCGTCCCTGCCTGGTTGATCTTTGTATGTTGAATTTGTCGGTTAGACTTCCATTTATTTTAATCCTCGCTGTGGGGTATTGATATAATGTCTTTATACACTTGTAATTGAATAAATAATGATGTTTAGTAAGGTATTTAAACACTTACTGAGCCACCATTATTGGATGCGCAGTTTAGCAGACTTTAATCTTGCACAAACTGCCACCAAAGTGCGAGTTCTTCCTTTTTCCGATACTAAATTGTTTTTACTGTGATTAATCAGAAATGTAATTTCACGCTTAGACTTCAATTTATGTTGGTCTACCAAAAAAATAGACCTTTTATTGAAACTATCACAAAAATTACATAAACATTTGTATCGATATTAGCTCTGATTTAATAACTACGTTGACAAGAATTCAAATTAAAACAAACAGACAATTAAAACTTAACTGTTGGCACAAAACTTGACAGATTAAATACTTATGAAAAATAAGAAATAGGAGGAAGGAGATGAATGGAAGCTAAGTTAACGGAAGTTAATTATTTTGAAAACAACCAGGGTGGCAAGCTTTCCCATACGGATCTCAGCTGGGCTTCCCACACGTTCAGGACACAATCAACGCCTCGTTACCTGTTGACGATACGTCTTGGAGATAAGAGTTGAGGTTTGTGGACACTAACGGACTGTGTTGTCCAGTTCACGCCCAGATGACCTCCGCGCGTGTGAGCTGATTCAGACGAGTGAGAAGAACCGCTTCTCCCGGCAGGAACAGAGCCAGCTCCTGGCTGAACTTTCAAAGTAAAACTTCAGAAAACAAACTCTTTCAGAAATGAGTGTTGAGGCACAGCAAGGCTTTGCCGTGACTCTCAGCTGAGACGTGGGTCGAGTTGGCACAATGACCGGGCGTCTCCAGCTTTTCCCAAAGGAGAGCAACCAGTTGTCAGTTAGTTGTCTTCCAAAAACTAAAGGCAAATGCAGGAAGTGCCCATTTATAGGGAGGCGGGATCTGAACCACCTCCTGGATAACTATTGGCTGGTTATAACAAAATAAAAGATGGAAGTTTAATTCCATAGGCCGAAAGTCTCTTGACGGACACCAGGAAAACTGTTTACATAAAATCGGCCAGATGGCCTGCCTGTGAACACAGCTAATGTTATGTCTACTTTCACAGACAAAACAGAGAAGGAAGCTGAACAGCTAACAGTTTACCCTGAACTGTGTCTTAGCGACAGAGTCTTGCTTGCTTTTGCAGAAATAAAACCAGCAGAAGGTCAAAGCTCATGAAAGTAACAGATCATCATTAAAAATGACAAAAATATACTGTAGATCAATTCTGAATTAACACACATTAAAGAGAAAGTTCAATCTGATTAATTAGTGTCCATTAATTCATAATAATTGTAAAAATATATAAGTGTCCATCTGTCTCCTTGAGGGCTTCAAGAAGGTGTAACACTTAGAGTTTCAGAGAGATGTGGAGAGGTGTACTTGAAGGTCAAGACAGAGGCCTATATCACTACAGTCCCCCTTTTTGGAAGTCATCGCCTGTCCTTGGAGATGAGTTCCAACACGAAAGGATACCACCGAATGTCTCTGACCTCTATGTAATCCAGCAAGTGGAAAAAAAAAAAAAAAAAAAGTTCAAAATTATACTCCCATAATGTTTTTGGAAATTCCATACTGTTCGTAGGTAATCCCTTTGCGGCAAGCTTTTAATCCTTTGGAAACATAGTCTGTTAACCCATGGAAAACTGAGTCTGTGATCCCTTGGAAACAAAGTCTTATAATCCACAACGGTAAATCCACAACGATGGGGGTTATTGATTTCATCAGCAAGAATGGTTTTTAATCAGCATGTAGAGGGGATCCCTCGATTGAAGCAGAGGAGGCGGGCCTTGGATGAAGGTTGAAGACCAACGTTGGATCAGCAGGTCCCCACATCGAAGGTTGCAGGCTGGATGGCTTCCAGTCGGTGCCACCCTGGTTCAATGTGTCATGCAATTATGTGGTTTTAGGTGGGCTTATGATTGGGATTCTACATTAAGCCTTACCTATATGCACCTGGTATGTAAGCTATCATGGATTAGATCAGCTACAATTACCAATTAAGGGGTGGATCAATGCTGTAAAAATCAGAAATAGGGATCTATACCTATAGAAATGTGGAGGGCTTCTGTAACGAAGGCCTCTTCATTCAAACTATTCCTCCATTCATTATTTAGTTTAGGTTAAACTAAAATAAAAAAATGAAACTAGTTTGGTCTAAATGTCTGTTGTCTTTTAGACGAACGACGCAAGATTTGGTAATCCCTATGAATTTTGAAGTCTATGGCGAGACTCATCAAAATGAATAGATCTAGAATAGAAACGATCGAATCGGTTCTACCTAAATGATTGGGAGATCAGTGTAGATTATAGTACCTTAAGTAGTATTAATCTACTATGACTCATCAAAGATTGAGATCTTTAACAAAATGAACAGCATGTTGGCATAGTTAAAATCCATTTAAGTCTTCAACTTATCAACAATCAAAACCTCTTTTGGCTGGGAGTGTTCAGAAAACAATAACAACTTCAATAACAACAAAAGTAGCAATCAAGCAACTAAAAACAACGTTTCACTACGTCAAACTCACTCTGGTCGTCAGATTCCACGTCACACACAAGAAAAACAGTTCTTAGCTTTATAACCGATGTCAATTAAATCCTGCAGATTTAAACGGTTGTTAAGGTTAGTTTTTGTTGTGGGTTTTATGCTTAGCGTTTCTAAGTTCTAGTTGGAACGGTTTCTTTTCGCAACTAGAATAGTTTAAACTGTTTAAGCTTATTTACTATCCTGTGCTTGGACGACCTTCTTTTCCCATGAAGTCTGTGAGTTTGCGAGATCTTTGTCGTTTGTGGGGTTATTGAAATCTTTGTCCTTGACATGGGCATGGCCTAACATCACCCCCCTGTGGTCATGAGGGACCAAGCACACGGGTGTGGACGTCCGTCCATGGGCACGAGTTAGGATGCCATTGTTTAGTTTAAGCTGTTCGCGCAGTTTATGGGGAACCTTGTACAGGAACCTTATAGGTCTCGGCCAACGTACCTCTGTACGTTTACCTCTTTCTGCGTAATGCAGGTGTGTCACAACTGTCGGCGCCGTCGCAGGCGTGTCTCTGTCGTTGTGATGTATATCTTCCCACTTCATGAAAGAAGAGGTGCTCTTTGAGTCTGTAAGAACTATGTCATCTCTGAGCAGTTCTAGATTCAAATGCTCTTGAACCAAGGTTTCATCGAAAACTTGGCTGATAACTGAATTACCTGTCCCAGAGGACAGCACAGCGTTCTCGGTGCGTGATCCTTGGACCTCTACACCGTCCTCTACCTGTGGTAGGAAGTGTGAGTCTGCCCCCCTTTCGTTTAAGGAGGGGTCCTCAAAATCAGTAACAATGAAGTCCAAGTGACTGTCAGAGTGTTGTAGACTGTCACCCTGTGGGCTCAGATGTCCTTGAACCAAGACTTCACTGAAAGCTTGGCTGTTTGCCGAATTACCTGTCCCACAGGACAGTACAGCGTCATCGGTGTGGGACTCTTGGATCTCCACACCTTCATCTACCTGTGGTAGGAAGTGGTCAGGGAGTGCTGAAGGTGTCAGCTCGCAGAGGAGGTCCTCGTGATGGGCCAGAGTCTGGTCCAATTGTTGAGTCTCCTCTGTCTCACCTGTAGTTGAAGGTTCACTTACCGGGTCTGTGGTCTCGGTTGGGGAATCCCATGTGACCTCAGCGGTACCTGTTGTTAGACAGTCAGTGTCCTGACCTTGAGGAGGTACCACGATTGGCAGTGGACTGCTCACTGTGGTCCACATCGTCTGATTGCCATAATTTATAATCGCCTCAAAGCGATTAATAAAATCTTGGCCAACCACAAATGGAGTCTGGAGTGAGTCAAGTTCAGACACATATACCGGGTGGTATAGTGTCATTTCGCCAATCTGCATGTGAACCATGGCTATCAGGGTTGTACTCGTCTTTGCGAGGCCTTGTTGCTCACCATAAGTGTATTTCACAAAGGGTATGTGCCTGCCAACACCGTTAGCGGCGGTCCTTAGCTCCTCAAACAGTTTGGCTGACATGACAGACACGTCTGAGCCGCTAACCAGGAGTGCTTCTTGCTCTAGGACCCCTTCCAATGTGAGTGGCAGGTAAGCTCTCTTAGCTATCCCCCTTTTTATAAAGTTACACAGAAACCGTTCAGGTTTAAGCACACACCTCTGTGTATGCTCAACTCTGTCTGCGTAATCGTCGTAGCTGTCAGCATCATGATGGCTGTCTGCCTCATGACCTTCAGGATGCGGATCTTCAGCAATTTGTTTGCTGTCAGCATCTATGTCAGTGTCGACGTTGTTGTTGTCAACTGTGTGCACTGAGTTGTAGCAAAAGGCAGTGCTGCGCGTCGCTTCGTCAGGTTGAACAACGTTGTTTGTGTCATCATCAAGGACCACGTCACACGTTGTCTCAGCTTGGTCAACCACTGTAACATTCAAATCATTTGACAAACAAACCACATCCTCAGTCACGTCCTCGCGCGGAGGCGCCGCTTCCATAATCTGGAGCATGTGTGACTCATTGCATGTCTCGAGCGGGGCAGGGGCAGGAGGGCCGCTTCTCGGGGGCACATGTCGGGACAGACCACTTTTCAAAGGGTCACGGTACCCAGACATCAACATCTCTCGAAGTTCACCCACAGTGAGATCCATGAGAGAACTCTTTTGGTTCGATCCGGACCATCTGGGTTCATCTGGAGGGCGAACACCTACCTTGTGTGGTTCTCTGCTCCTCTCAAGGTTTTCAACCTGAGGGGCAGGGGGTTCAGAACTCCTACAGCTCGTAGCACCATGCTGATGTATGTTATTATGAAAAACCTGTGACCTCTCGCACTTTGAAGGAGAGGGAACCTCTACTACTTCCTGCGAGTGGGATGTGACCTTTTGACCTGTACAACCCTCTGATGGTATCCTAGGTTGTATTTCGGCCTCAAAAACTGACGCAGCATATTGTCTTATCACTTCCATAGAATCTTTTTTGCAATCAACCTTGAAATGAACACATTTCATTTGAAAAGGCATAAGATTCATAATGAAAAGACGTTTAAACTCCATATTTTCCTCTAGTCCAGGAATAGTTTTGCCCCCGGAGTAGACCGAGATTAGCCTGTCGTAGAATGACAGGGGATTTTCCCACTTATCCTGATGGACGTTCCTAGCAGCTAAGTAATTAGCATACGATGAGGCAGATTCCCCCAAAATGCGGGGAGCACGGGCAGGAATCCCAAGGCCCCCATCCATCCATCTAGGATAGATAGGAGAGGAGCCCCCCTCAGGTGGTTCACCTGTTTGAACGTCCATCTTTGTACAGATGTTCTGTGAAAAATCAAATAAAGTGGGTCTCATATCGCAGCTTGCAAATATGCAAAGTGTATGAGCTGCTCAGAAAACATCCAAGATGTTAAATGAAATAAAAATCAGTGATGTCTAGTAATTTGTCGACCTGTGACAAGGTCAAACAAAAACGGCTGTCGTTGTGAGATTTTTGTGAAAATCAAAACAAAAGAACGCCTCATGTGTGTTATTTTAAACTCGCAGTTCAAAACAAACAGGGACAGAGAGCTAGTTATGCACAGAATTGATGATAAAAGTGTCAGATTTTATCAAAAACAGACATGTCTGTATTAAACTGTGTAACTGTTCTGCCATCAACATTTGATTTTATGTGAAAATCAAAATAAAGTGTGCTGTGAGTACAATATCCTCAAAAATGTTCCTCTTCTGAAACGGGAACAGTCAGCATGTACAAATTACCTGAAGACTGCGTCTTTCAATGTAACCAGCAGGGGGCACAGCGCTGGAAGTGAGTTTATCACAGCGACTGTAATCTCTCTATCTGACCGCTATAGAGGCGCTGTTATCACCAGTGAGCGCAGCCGTAGCTTTCAGCCCACACAGACATCCAACACGGATGAAAAGCATCAAGCAGACAGATCTAAAGCGTAACGTGATAAGCTCTAGAACCCAGGCTCACAAAACGAAATCATGTGAGCAAAATCGGTTGAACTGTGAAAACTTTTAAACTGCGTTCAAAAGAAACAAGGTCGGTCCTCATAAAACCGGCAAAATCGGTGTCACGTGACCTGGTCACATGGCGATCGGCAGTTTTCAGAGCAACCGGCTCAATCCACCCATTAAAATCTCAAAAACACCGCGTTTAAACAGTCTTTTTAAAGACAGTAATGGACAAACAAGCACGGAAACTCGTCTGGGACAAGTAGCTGAAGTGAAAAGTGACGAGGAGCGGGGCTTCACCCACTGCGCATGCGTCAACACATACAGCGTAATCGACCAATCACAGCGAAGACAGAACTGTAGTTCTAAAACCCAAGTGTTCATGGGAAATTGTGTCTTCCAAACCTAACGCCACCCACTAGTGACGTGCCGTTCGAGCGGTGTGTTCACGGACCTGCGGTCGGTCGAACAAAAGCGTGGAACGGTCTTTTCAACGTTCTAAAACAGTCATAAATATCGCAAAACACCGCGGTTAAGCCAGTCTTCGACGATATCACGCGCATAGAACTTAAACAACACAAATAAACCGACAGAAATGTGTGCAAAAATGAATCTGACAACCAGAGTCTACAGAAACCAACGTTCTTTGAACACAACACACAATGGACCAATCACAGCGTTTTAAGCAGCCATCTTGTCTCTCGGTACCGTTTAGCTTATAGCTCGACCCAAGGTTCTGGACTCTCTTCCACAAAATAAACGTATTTTTACACCGCAGAAAATACTGTCAATGAGCTGAAACACAACCAAGCTAACCCTCACGCCCCCAGGGGAGGCAGCACTCTAACTGTGTACAACAACGGACTTTACGTCAAACGGAACCGGACTACATCCGGTCCAAGCGAGTGGGTTTTCCCGAACCTCGGCAAACAACACGTTGTAACAGATTAGGTAAAATTGAGCAGCAAATGTGTGAAACAGACCTTCAACAATAAATCGCAGATGTAATAGAATGAAACAGGATCGTGACACGGCGGTCACCACAATGAAAAATGCACGCAGCCTCGTGACACGTAATGAAACGTCTCACAAGCACAGACAAAACATTTATCACGCACCCGCTCCAAGCATACGCTCAAATGTGAATGAAAAATAATTCTAACGGGAAAATAATCCAGACAATGCCACAATTAGCAACTCCCGGACACTCACCAGCCAAAACTATTCTTATAAGCCCAAAACCAGGATGCAAACTAATGCCAACAAACACCGTTAACAAAAATAAGCTACACCAAACAACTTAATAAACGTTCCAGGAACTCGGACGAGCCACCAATTGTAATTGAATAAATAATGATGTATAGTAAGGTATTTAAACACTTACTGAGCCACCATTATTGGATGCGCAGTTTAGCAGACTTTAATCTTGCACAAACTGCCACCAAAGTGCGAGTTCTTCCTTTTTCCGATACTAAATTGTTTTTACTGTGATTAATCAGAAATGTAATTTCACACTTAGACTTCAATTTATGTTGGTCTACCAAAAAAATAGACCTTTTATTGAAACTATCACAAAAATTACATAAACATTTGTATCGATATTAGCTCTGATTTAATAACTACGTTGACAAGAATTCAAATTAAAACAAACAGACAATTAAAACTTAACTGTTGGCACAAAACTTGACAGATTAAATACTTATGAAAAATAAGAAATAGGAGGAAGGAGATGAATGGAAGCTAAGTTAACGGAAGTTAATTATTTTGAAAACAACCAGGGTGGCAAGCTTTCCCATACGGATCTCAGCTGGGCTTCCCACACGTTCAGGACACAATCAACGCCTCGTTACCTGTTGACGATACGTCTTGGAGATAAGAGTTGAGGTTTGTGGACACTAACGGACTGTGTTGTCCAGTTCACGCCCAGATGACCTCCGCGCGTGTGAGCTGATTCAGACGAGTGAGAAGAACCGCTTCTCCCGGCAGGAACAGAGCCAGCTCCTGGCTGAACTTTCAAAGTAAAACTTCAGAAAACAAACTCTTTCAGAAATGAGTGTTGAGGCACAGCAAGGCAATGACCGGGCGTCTCCAGCTTTTCCCAAAGGAGAGCAACCAGTTGTCAGTTAGTTGTCTTCCAAAAACTAAAGGCAAATGCAGGAAGTGCCCATTTATAGGGAGGCGGGATCTGAACCACCTCCTGGATAACTATTGGCTGGTTATAACAAAATAAAAGATGGAAGTTTAATTCCATAGGCCGAAAGTCTCTTGACGGACACCAGGAAAACTGTTTACATAAAATCGGCCAGATGGCCTGCCTGTGAACACAGCTAATGTTATGTCTACTTTCACAGACAAAACAGAGAAGGAAGCTGAACAGCTAACAGTTTACCCTGAACTGTGTCTTAGCGACAGAGTCTTGCTTGCTTTTGCAGAAATAAAACCAGCAGAAGGTCAAAGCTCATGAAAGTAACAGATCATCATTAAAAATGACAAAAATATACTGTAGATCAATTCTGAATTAACACACATTAAAGAGAAAGTTCAATCTGATTAATTAGTGTCCATTAATTCATAATAATTGTAAAAATATATAAGTGTCCATCTGTCTCCTTGAGGGCTTCAAGAAGGTGTAACACTTAGAGTTTCAGAGAGATGTGGAGAGGTGTACTTGAAGGTCAAGACAAAGGCCTATATCACTACACACTGTATTGATTTACTACTGAATCCAAATCGTTCTAGCGTTTTATATAGAAATTCCCAATTTACTAAATCAAATGCTTTTTCTGCGTCAACACTTATTAATACGGTACTTTGCTTTTTCTGCTGTGCTTGATCAACTATGTGTAGTACTCTTCTGATATTATCATGTGTTTGACGTCCTCATGAATCCTGTTTGGTCTTCCTCTATCAGATCTGTTATAAAGTTATTTAATCTATTAGCAATTATGGATGTGTATATTTTGTAGTCTACATTTAATACTGAGATTGGTCTATAATTACCACAGTGTTCTTTATTTTTCCCTGGTTTTGGTATGACCGATATAATTGCTTCTCTCCAAGACGGAGGAATTTTATTGTTATTCAGTGTCCAATTGAATGAGGCTGTAAGTGTTGGTGTCAATTCCTCTCTAAACATCTTATACCAATCTGCCGGGTATCCATCGCTGCCAGGTGACTTGTTATTTCTTAATGTATTTATTGCCTCTTTCACTTCCTCTATTGTGATTGCTGCTGTCAGTGTCTCATTTTGTAATCTGCCAATTGTTGGAAGATCTAATGCATTTAAAAATGTTCTCATTTCCTCTTCGTGTGGGAATTCAGGCTGTGTATATAGTTTTTCATAAAACTCTCGGAAAATCTCCTCTATTTCTTCTGGATTATCCGTTAGTTCTCCTGTATATGGGTTTTTAATTTTATATATCGAATTGAGTGTTTGATGTTTACGTATCCGTTTAGTTAACAGTTTAGCTGCCCTTGAACCTGCTTCATAATAGTTTTGTTTCAGAAATGTACTTCTTTTTTCAATCTCTCCTGTTAGTATATTGTTTATTTTGTCTTTTACCACCTTGTCTTTTACCACCTTGATTTCTTGATATCGGAGAACCTTCTCTTTCTGTCTGGTTCTCCGATCTCTGGTGCTGAGGTCGCCGAGGTGGTTAAAAAGCTCCGCGGTGGCAAGGCTCCGGGGGTGGATGAGATTCGCCCGGAGTTCCTTAGGGCTCTGGATGTTGTAGGGTTGTGTTGGCTTACGCGACTCTGCAATATCGCGTGGACATCGGGGGCAGTTCCCTTGGATTGGCAGACTGGGGTGGTGGTTCCCCTATTTAAAAAGGGGGACCGTAGGGTGTGTTCCAACTATAGGGGGATCACACTCTTAAGCCTCCCTGGTAAGGTCTATTCAGGGGTTCTGGAGAGGAGGGTCCGTCGGATAGTCGAACCTCGGATTCAGGAGGAGCAGTGTGGTTTTCGTCCTGGTCGTGGAACACTGGACCAGCTCTACACCCTCAGCAGGGTCCTGGAGGGTGCGTGGGAGTTTGCCCAACCAGTTTACATGTGTTTGTGGACTTGGAGAAGGCATTCGACCGCGTCCCTCGGGGGGTTCTGTGGGGGGTACTCCGGGAGTATGGGGTACCAGGCCCTTTGATAAGGGCTGTTAGGTCCCTGTACGACCGGTGTCAGAGCTTGGTCCGCATTGCCGGCAGTAAGTCAGGCTCGTTTCCGGTGAGAGTTGGACTCCGCCAAGGTTGCCCTTTGTCACCGATTCTGTTCATAACTTTTATGGACAGAATTTCTAGGCGCAGCCAAGGTGTTGAGAGGATCCGTTTTGGTGACCTTAGAATCGCTTCTCTGTTTTTTGCAGATGATGTGGTCCTACTGGCTTCATCAGTTCGTGATTTACAACTTTCACTGGAGCGGTTTGCAGCCGAGTGTGATGCGGCCGGGATGAGGATCAGTTCCTCCAAATCCGAGGCCATGGTCTTGAGCCGGAAAAGGGTAGCATGCCCTCTCCGGGTCGGGGAGGAGGTCCTGCCCCAAGTGGAGGAGTTTAAGTATCTCGGGATCTTGTTCACGAATGAGGGAAAACTGGAGCGTGAGATCGATAGGCGGATAGGTGCAGCGTCCGCAGTGAAGCGGGCGCTGTACCGGTCTGTCGTGGTGAAGAGAGAGCTGAGTCAAAAGGCAAAGCTCTCAATTTACCGATCGATCTACGTTCCCACCCTCATCTATGGTCATGAGCTTTGGGTTGTGACCGAAAGAACAAGATCTCGGATACAAGCGGCTGAAATGAGTTTTCTCCGCAGGGTGGCTGGACTCTCCCTTAGAGATAGGGTGAGAAGCTCAGTCATCCGGGAGGGACTCGGAGTAGAGCCGCTGCTTCTCCACATCGAGAGGAGCCAGTTGAGGTGGCTCGGGCATCTGGTTAGGATGCCTCCTGGACGCCTCCCTGGTGAGGTGTTCCGGGCACGTCCCACCGGGAGGAGACCCAGAGGAAGACCCAGGACGCGCTGGAGGGACTATGTTTCTCGGCTGGCCTGGGAACGCCTTGGGATTCCCCCGGAGGAACTGCTCCAAGTGGCTGGGGAGAGGGAAGTCTGGGCCTCCCTACTTAGGCTGCTACCCCCGCGACCCGACCCCGGATAAGCGGAAGAAGATGGATGGATGGATGGATTTCTTGATATATTGTTGGGTCTTTTGTTTGCTGGTACTCCTGTTCTAGTTCTCTAAGTCTTTCCGTATTTGCCCTGTATGTCTGTAATTTAAG
This sequence comes from Garcialebias charrua, assembly GCA_038048925.1. Lineage (NCBI taxonomy): Eukaryota > Metazoa > Chordata > Actinopteri > Cyprinodontiformes > Rivulidae > Garcialebias > Garcialebias charrua. Next base: position 80,569 of record JBBPBX010001908.1, on the reverse strand, counting down.
TTTTTTTTTCCAGCGCAGTTGCAGCTATTAGCTTTCCCCTGATGACTGCCTTCAAGGCATCCCATATTATTGTCGGGTCTACCGTTCCGTTGTTGTTTTCCTCATTATATTGCTTTATTTCTGCTTTTATCTTCTCTTTCTGCTGTTCACTGTTTAATATTCCCACGTTCAGTCTCCACACCGTATTTCGCTTCCTGTTACCCAAACGGACCTCTAAATAAATTGGGTTATGATCAGAAACATCTGCCGCCCCTATCCTGCATTCCTTCACTCTGTGTTTGTCATCTACCTTTGTTAAAAAATAGTCTATTCTGGAATGTACTCCATGAGCAGCTGAGTAATGCGTAAAATCTTTTCTTAATGGATGTAAGCTTCTCCATACATCTGTCATTCCCATTTCTTCCAATGAAACTTTTATGAATTTTGACAACTGCATTTTGCTTTTTTTGTGGCTCGTTGTGTCCATGCTATGGTTCAAAACCACGTTCAGGTCACCGGCGCAGATTAAAATTCCTTCTGTTTGAACTGCTATTAAATCAAATAGGTTTTTAAAAAAGTTTTTATTACTCTCAGGGGGTGCGTATACATTTACCAAAGTTATTAGTTCATTTTCTATTCTGCCTTTTAATATGATATATATATACAAAGAGCTCCACAGTGACTGGTCTGAATGACTATAGACCAGTGGCCCTCACCCCGATAGTCGCTAAATGTTTTGAGAAACTGGTCATGTCCCACATCAAGGCAACCGTCAACATCAACGAGGACCCTCATCAATACGCATACCGTGAGAACCGATCAACAGAGGACGCCATTTCTTGTGGTCCACACTGCTCTCACCCACCTGGATCAGAAGGACTCATACGTGCGTCTGCTCTTTGTGGACTTCACATCTGCCTTCAACACCATGATCCCCCAAACTCTGATAGACAAACTATCTACACTTGGACTAAGCCCCTCTATTTGTAACTGGGTACTAGACTTCTTAACAGACAGACCACAGTCCGTGAAGATCCACAACTTCTCCTCCTCCACCATAACCCTCAGCACTGGCTCTCCTCAGGGATGTGTGCTGAGCCCCCTTCTGTTCACTCTGCTCACATATGATTGTACAGCCACACTTCCAGGCTGTCATATTGTTAAGTTTGCAGATGATACAGCGGTGGTGGGATGCATCACAAACAATGATGAGTCCAGCTACAGACAGGAGGTGGAACACCTGGAGAGCTGGTGCAAAGAGAATAATCTTCACATGAATGTGAAGAAGACAAAGGAGATGATTGTGGACTTCAGAAGGAACAAACACACCCATGCCCCACTGAAAATAGGTGGGTCTGCAGTGGAAGTGGTCTCCAGCTACAAATACTTGGGTGTACACATGAATGATAACCTCAGCTGGAGCAACAACACCACCAGCCTGATCAAGAAAGGTCATCAGAGACTCTACTTCCTCAGACGGCTGAGACGAGCTGGTCTGAGCAGCCCAGTCCTCACCTCCTTCTACAGGTGTGCAGTGGAGAGCATCCTGTGCTCCAGCATCAACGTGTGGCATGGAGGCTGCACAGTTGAAGAGAGGAAAGCTCTGCAGAGAGTGGTGAAGGCTGCACAGAAGTCTGTTGGAGTCAGTCTCCCCACCATCACAGACATTTACACCTCCAGATGCAGGAAAAGAGCCACCTGCATCATGAAAGACCTCACTCATCCAGCACACTCACTCTTTGCCCCACTCCCCTCAGGACGGAGGTTGAGGAGCATCAAGTGTAGAACCACTAGACTGAGGAACAGCTTCTACCCTGAGGCTGTTAGACTCATGAATAAATAAAAATAAAATAAAAAATAAACACTGCAAAATATCACATCATGCTGATGCTGATCTGTTTTCTTGTTGCTGTGTTCATCTGTGTTCATCTGTGACCATCTGCTCATACAAACTCATGTTCGTGCTGCTGTTTATTCCCACTATATTAGGCTTAGTGTATTACTAGTTGATGTTTTTCTTAGTTAGTTCTAGATGTTATTACTGTTTTTCTCTTTCATTTGTTGTTGGATGTAACTGGGACCCCGTGTACATAATCTCGTTTTCATCACATGTACCACATGCGGTGCAAATGACAATAAAGACTCTCTGACTCTGACTCTGAATTCAAGAATTGAAGCTATTAAAATGTCTGGGCCTCCCTACTTAGGCTGCTACCCCCGCGACCCGACCCCGGATAAGCGGAAGAAAATGGATGGATGGATGGATAAAAATGTTTAGTCAGGTCATTTGGACTTTTTTTTTTTGCCGAGACGTTTCTTCTTTCATCCAAAGGACGACTTCAGTCTGAGGAGCCACAAAACAAATTGATTCCCACAACCTTCAAAAATTATTTAGTTTGTAGCAGGTCTCTCTTGTAAATGAGACCACGAGGCTCAATGAGATTTACCTGTATATAAATGAAGGTTGAATGAATGAATTCATACTCCATAGTGGAAAAAAACAGTTTGCTGGTGCGAAGATTGCCTCTGGTGTCCGCCCTCTTCCCTGTCAGCTCCTCTGATTATTGAGCATGAGCTTTGATGTTTGGAACCACTTTGGCATGACTGTCTCAGATTAGTTGATGGGGAAAAGGTGGGCCCAAGAGGCCATCTTAGCCTGTCTTGTTTATGTACAAGTACCGGTATATATGTATATCTTACGTTTAGGTGCGTTCTGTAGCCCGGCAGTTACTGTACATACTGAAATGAAACTGCGTTCCTCCAGGACCTTGGGGCAACTCAGAAAATAAAGTGCAAAACAATACAACACAAGGGTGCAGATACACAACAGTACAATAAATAAAGACAGACCTGACTTGGGTCCTCTGGACTGAGGACATGACTTAACTTTGTTATATTGTTCTACTTGGATTATTGAGCATGAGTCAAGATATTATGAACCACTTTGGCCAGGATTGCCTCAAACTTGTTCAAGAGTTTGAGCAGGACGCGGGGGAGAGGGTGGACTACAGGAACCACCTGAGCACTATCAAACTGGTTGATCCACTATGAGAAGATGTTATTTATAAAACTGAGTTTGTTTTGCCTCCTCAGACTGAAGAAGTCTTTTGGATGTAAGATGAAATGTTTCAAGAAGAAGAATCCGTTCAAATGAACTATCTGAATATGACTTTAAGCATTTGTCTCTTTCTCTACAGGTCTCTGAACCCTGCACTTATTGTCCATGTGCATCAGCCAAAGACAATGTGAAGGACAAAGACAACGATGGCAGGAAGCGGATTCCAAAGATTTTTTTTGGAACACGCACACATAAACAGATAACTCAGATTGCACATGAATTAAAACGCACAGCTTACACTGGCGTTAAGATGACTATCTTGTCCAGCAGAGAGCACACCTGTGTCAATCCAAATGTGGTGCCTCATTTCAACCGCAATGAGCGATGCAAGGATCTACTTGAAGCCAAAGATGTAAGCAAAGATATACAATTTCTCAATTCTCTCAGCATATATATTATGGGTATTAATGGATGGCCTGTATACATCACATGCACTCTGTACCCCATCTTAGGAATTCCATAGCCCTACATGCCGGTTGGGCGTCGTACTCTATCCCTGACCATGATGATCGGCAGTTCTTGATTGTCTATTATCTAGCAATCCTGTTCGATTTCCTGATATTAGATTGCTCTTGTCATAGCACTTGAAGTCCAAATTATCATGGATCCCAGTGAGATTTCACAGAACCGACTCTGGAAATCCTCTCTGTAGTGGGAGCCCCATATGAGCTTAAACACTTTCCCGGCTACTGTCACATAGGCAACATTAAATATCAAAGGTGCTTTGATTGGAATGGGGTATGTTTTTCATTAATCCAATTTTTATTTAGACAAGTTACCGGTAATCCCGCTGAGCCACGGGGACTCATTTACATGAGAGACCTGATTTCTTAACAAAGTAAAGACAACGGTGAGTAACAAAAACAATAGATAGTCACAAAAGAGGCATACAATATTTTTTAACAAATCAAAACAAAATAGCAACCAAATGTACAGTCAAAAGGAAAAGTAGTGGGAAGGGGAAAAAAACAAACAAATAAACAAACAAAACCCCAGCTAGATTATAAGGTGGTGTAGAAAACTAAAAACGGGAACATGTCTGCATTAGTTTGCTATGTAGATCTGTGCTCAGGCCAGGCTTTAAGGTCATATGTTAGCACTTCTAGCATTGTAAGATGTATGCTAGGTCCCTCAAAGACTCTTTATTCTACCCATCTATAATCTCTAATAACCCTGGTAACTCCAAAATACATTTTTCAACCATCACTCACTTCCTTCAGTCACAAAAAACATCACTCACTGACTCCACTAATGATCTTTGTAATACATTTATCTCATTTTTCCAAAACAAGATCCAAAAAATCAGATCAGCCATCACCACTTCACCCCCTGCCCTTTCTCCGGCTGTAAATATACAGCTTGGGAACCCTCCTCCCTTCAGCTTGTTCCCTGAGGTCTGTGAGAAGGAAGTTGAAGCCACTGTCAGGGCCATGAAACCCTGCACATGTGCTCTTGACCCCTTCCCAACAGCCCTAGTCAAGGCTAACATTGCCTCTCTCAGTCCTCTTATCACCACCATAGTTAATCAATCTTTCCAATCTGGTCATATTTCCCCTGCTTGAAGTCAACTATAATTAAACCTCTTCTTAAAAAACCTACCCTCGATCCTCATGACCTGGCAAATTGCAGACCCATTTCCAATCTTCCCTTCCTTGCTGAAGTTCTGGAGAAATTAGTCTCAGTTCATCTACAAGAACATCTACATGACAATAATATACTGGACAAATTTCAATCAGGTTTCCGAACTGCTCATAGCAGTGAAACAGCTCTGATCTGGGTCACAAATTACCTGTTGGTTACTGCAGACCGTGGTTCCTCCTCTCTCATTATTCTTCTTGATCTTTTGGCAGCCTTTTACATGGTTGATCATTATATCCTGCTCCACCTTTTACAGCATTTTGCAGGGCTTACTGGCACTGCCCTGGAGTGTGTTCTGATCATACCTGACAGACAGAACAGAGTTTGTCTCCATTGGGCGTGCCAAGTCATTGAGCCATCTTTCTTGTGGTGTGCCCCAAGGATCAGTCCTAGGACCCCTCCTTTTTAACTTGTACATGGTACCACTTGGCTGTATTATCGGCGGCTATGGGGTCTCATTCCATTGCTATGCTGATGATACTCAGCTGTATCTTAAACTGGGTAGCAATGTGTCTGAGACCCCATCTACATCATCTTCTTCAGTTTCTCCATTTTTGCTACTTTCTTCTCTTTCCACGCTCACAGCGTGTCTGGAGGAGATAAAGGCATGGATGCAGCAACATTTCCTTCACCTTAACAGTTCAAAAACAGAAGCAGTTCAAATTGGTACATCACATCAAATTCAACATCAAAAAAGTGTCAGTATCACTTTTTCTGGCCAGAACATTTCTCTTTCCAGTACAGTCACCAATCTTGGTGTTATTTTTGATCCACAACTCACCTTTGAAAGCCATATAAAGCATATCTGTAAAACTTCTTTTTTTCATCTTCGAAATATTGCAAAGCTTCGGTCTACACTGTCCTTCACTGATGCAGAAAAGCTCGTCCATGCCTTTGTCTCCTCCAGACTGGATTACTGCAATGCACTTCTCTTCGGGATTCCTGGCAAGAACATACAAAAACTACAGTATGTCCAAAACAGCGCTGCCAGGGTCCTGATGAGAGTGCGTAAGTATGAACACATCACTCCTGTACTGCGTTCACTACACTGGCTTCCTGTTTCTGCCCGGATCACTTACAAAATTTATCTGCTCACCTTCCAGTGCTTGTACGGTAATGCACCATCCTATTTAAAAGAACTTCTCACCCCTCACTGTCCTTCCTGCACTCTCCGCTCTTCCAACACCCATCTTCTTCTCACTCCCAGGTCTCGGTCTCGCACAATGGGAGACCGGGCTTTCTCCTGTGCTGCCCCTCGGCTGTGGAACGCCCTGCCCTCATATCTGCGGGCCCCACAGATTGTGACATGTTTTTAAAAATGCATTTTCTTTTTACCCAGTTTTTTAATTGATTGAATTGTACTTTTGTTTTTATTGCACCCATAGTTCTTATTTTAGTATTTTGCCTGCATTTTGTGAATTTTAAGTTTTTGATGTGATCATCTGTGTGGCATTATCCTCTTGGTTGTTCCTACTCTTGCATGCATTGCATGTGCCATGGTTGATATTTATTTTGATGTTATTTAATGTTCATTCACTGTAGCGCTTTGAGATCTGTTATGTATGTAACGTGCATTATAAATAAAATGTATTATTATAAATAAAAGTTATTATTATTCTCTTTTGCCGAGATGATCCATCCACCTCACAGGTGTGTTATCAAGATTCTGATTAGACTGAATGAATACAGGTGTGCCTTAGGCTGACCACAATAAAAGGCCACTCTAAAACGTGTACCGTAGTTTCATCATACAGCACAATGACACAGATGTTACAAGTTTTGAGAGAGCATGCAATTGACATGCTCACTGCAGCAGAGCTGTTTGTTCAGTATAATTAACTAAATAAAATAGCATAAAAACTCACCAATATGTGGATTTAATACCTTTTTTTTAATATGCATTACAGGGAATGTCATGTCGGTACTACCACCGTGTTCAGAAGATGCGGGACCAGCACATCCTGCAATTGGTTCATGGACTACATGAAGCATGGGACATTGAGGACCTGGTCTCTCTAGGAAAACGGCTCCACTCATGCTCTTACTATGCTGCTCGCGAACTTGTGCAGGGGGCTTCTATCATCTTTTGTCCCTATAACTATCTCCTGGACCCAATGATTAGGGACAGTGTGAGTAGAATTTAAAATTTCAAGTGGATAAGCTGTAGAATCACCAGGAAGAAAATTGTAGACAAAGAACTCTGCCAGTTTTGAAATAATTTTGATTTTTCTCCATATTTTGATCTGTATATTTTACCAGCTGGAGATTGACCTGACAGGCCAGATCTTGGTGCTGGATGAGGCCCACAACATTGAAGACTGTGCAAGGGAGAGTGCCAGCTTCACTGTAGATCACAAAACTTTGCAGGTGTCCATAGATGATCTGGATGGCATGGTCAACAGCAACATTAGACGCTCCAAGCATTTGCCTCTTAGAGACTTTTGCTATGTCTTATTTAAGTAAGTCATTTAGTAACTAACACGTCATTATCTCATAATGAAGTCCATCCATCTATCTATTGTCTTACGCTTGTTCCGAAGTCAGGTCACAGAGACAGCAGCTTGAGCAGGGAGGTCCAGACATCTCTTTGCACAGCCACCTCTTCCAGCTCTTCTGGGAGGACCCCAAGGCATTCCCAGGCCAACCGAGAGACATATTCTCTCCAGCGTGTCCTGGGTCTTCCCTGGGGTCTCCTCTCTGTCAGACATACCCGTTGCATCTCCCTAGGGAAGTGCCCAGGAAGGATCCTTTCCAGATCCCCCAAAAACCACCTCAACTGGCTCCTCTCAATGTAGAGGAGCAATGGTTCTACTCCACAAGTCTTTCCTGATAACTTCTCACCCTATCTCTAAGTCCAGATCCCTTGCAGAGGAAACTCATTTCAACCACCTTTATCCACAATCTCATTCTTTTGGTCACTACCCAAAGTTTGTGATCATAGGTTAGGGTAGGACCGTAGATCGACCGGTAATCAGAGCACTTTACCTCACAGCTCGGCTCCCTCTTCACCATAATGGATTGATGCAGGTACCGCAATACTGTAGACGCTCTGTCTGTCACTCTCATTCTTCATTCTTCCCTCACTCATGAACAAAACTCAAGATACTTGAACTCCTTCACTTGAGGCAGAGCCTCACCCTTGACCTGAAGAGAGCAATCCACCTTTCTCTGACTGAGGACCTTGGCCTCAGATTTGGAGGTGCTGATTGTCATCCCAGCCGTTTCACACTCTGCTGTAAACTGCTGCAGTGACACCTGGAGATCACAACACAATTATGCCAACAGGACCACATCATCTGCAAAGAGCAGATGTGGAATCCTGAGGCCACCTGACCCAACCAAAATCCCTTTGTCCCCTGGCTGCACTGAGAAATTCTGTCCATAAAAGTTATGAACAGAATCGGTGACAATGTGCAGCCTGGCGCAGACCAACTCCCACCCTGAAACAGTCCGATTTACTGTCTGCAATATGAACCAAACTCTCGCACTGCTTGTAAGGGGACGAACATCCCGTAAAAAAAGGCCCCCAATCCCATGAACAGTGTACCTGGAGGAACATGGTTTAAAGCCTTCTCCAAGTACACAACACATGTAGACTGGATTGGGCAAACTGTCATAACCCCTCGAGAACCCAAAGATGGCATTGCTCTCCTCCTGCCTCAATGACTATTGTCCAGTAGCACTCGCCCCCATCCTGATGAAGTGCTTCGAACGGCTAGTCATGAAAAGCATCACATCTGTTCTCCCTGCCTCCCTGGATCCCTTCCAATTTGCATATCGGCCTAATCGCTCAACCGACGATGCCATCTCCTCTGCCCTCCACACAGCTCTCACACATCTGGACACGAAGGACTCTTATGTTAGAATGCTGTTCATTGACTTCAGCTCGGCATTCAACACCATCATCCCCCAACAGCTCATCCATAAACTGGACAGTCTGGGGCTGAACACCTCAATGTGTAACTGGCTGCTAGACTTCCTAACCGGAAGACCACAGGCAGTACGGGTCGGCAGTAAATGGTAAATGGTAAATGGAGCTTATTTATATAGCGCTTTCCAGCCCCCTGTGAGGAGCCCCAAAGCGCTTTACAATACCAGCCATCCACCCATTCATTCAGACATTCATACACCGGTAGTGGTAGCCTGCCTTGCAAGGCGCCATCCAGACCTACCGGGAGCAACTCGGGGTTAAGTGTCTTGCCCAGGGACACACAACACATGGTGGGCGGATGCGGGATTCGAACCTCCAACCTTCCGATCAGGGGTCGACTGCCATTACCACTACACCACGGTCGCCCACACATCTAGCACCATCACATTGAATACAGGGGCCCCACAAGGATGTGTGCTGAGCCCCCTTCTATTCACCCTGCTAACACACGACTGCACACCATCATACAGCTCCAACCACTTCATCAAGTTTGCGGACGACACAACAGTGGTAGGTCTCATCAGCAACAACGATGAGACGGACTACAGGAACGAGGTGAGCCGCCTGGCCTTGTGG